>OX030952.1:23343236-23509190 GCA_943735915.1 Pherbina coryleti
ATCACCCACCAGGAAAATATCATCTGGCTCATTAGTATAGAATGCATTTTTGCCATACAGACCCAATTCAATGGGCTTCCGATCCTTTTGACGCCACGTAATAAACACACCACCCAGCAGACCATGTATAAAAACAATATCGCCCTTGGGCTTTCGGCGGGTGCGCAAACGTGGATGCAGTGGATATACATTGGGCGGATATTCGCTATAATTGGGATCATCATGGTCCAGATTAGCCATAGTCTTGGCTGAAATGACCTGCAAGCGTAAATCCGGACATTGTTGCCACTCCGCCAAAACACCTATCCAGCCGGATTGGAAGAAATGCTCCACGCTATCCGGCACCATGGACATGTTGGCCAAAACTTTGCACAGTGTAGTCAGTGATTCATTGTCGTCGGCAAAGATTTTGGCCAATTCGATAAGATGAACAAGACCACCATCCTTCATGATTTTCTCTGAAACTTTTAGATCTTTGGTGATGTGATGTAGAAAAGAGATGAGCTCCTTCAACATATCGGTATCTTGTGAGGAGAATGATTGCTCATTGGTGAAGAACTCATCAATGTCTTCCTGAAAAGTGAGATTAAGACATTGATGAAAAGCGTAAAAACAAAAACTAACAACAAATCTTACATTTGGAAACTGTTCCGGAAAGTATTTGTAAAAGAAGTAGTCAACGCAGGCATTCGGACGGAGATGTGAGAGTGAATTATGCAAATCGGCGAGTACAATTTTGGGATTCTTAATGCAGCCCTTCATATGTATGGGCAGGAACCAGCGTGTATCAGCGCCGGAACGCGCCAAAGAAACCGCGGTGCGTGCATCGCAGATTTGTGCCAAATGTCGAAAGTCCCAGTCTTTCAAATGATCAATTTTGGCTAATTGACGCACCGCTTTCAAACGTTCGTGTTGTGAGCCAGTTTGTGCTATATTCAAAAGACGCCAAGCCACCGAGTGTTTGATATATTTCCACCATTTGCCAATTGGATTTATGATGACATTAATCCATTTCTGTCAAGAGAAAATTATGAGCAACGTGATAGAGTTAGAAGAGCTATATTTAAACTCACCTTTTCTGCCTCCTCCCGCTGCTTCTGCTTGCGCAGCGACTCTTTGTAGAGATGATATTTAATGTAAATGTATTCCGGACGTTTCTTATCAGTTTCTGGAGTCTTTGTGGTGACCAATTTTGAAAGCAGCTTTTGTATGCGATGTTTTTCATAGAGAAATAAGCCACAACTGCAAGAAGACAAGGGAGAGATAGAGATATTAATCAATTAAGTAAATATTGTTTTAAGAATGAGAATGAGAAAGTTTTCTCATAATTTAACTAAATTCAAAGGAAATCCTCATTACAATAGATTGGTTGAGCAAAGTGGTCATTTCTTAAAAATATTCGCTGATAAATTTAGCTATAAAAATCAATGACTTCAAGCTAAGCAACAGCTATTCAATCATGATGTTAAAAATTCGTTTTTTTTTTTGTTTTTGAATTCGAACACGTGGACAAAATTGTCAACTTGCCAACCGGCTCTTAGAAGAAAGCAATGCCAATAAAACACTTTTACATCATCCTGTATACAAAAGTTTAGAATTTTATTTGATATACTTAATATAACAACAGTTGTAGAATATCTTATGGTACTCTTTTGACGTTGCTTTGCTTCCATACAGGGATAAGTTGTATTTAGAACATGCTTAAAAGTTGACCCCAAAGTTAAAAATCAACTTAACTGAAATCCAATTTTATTATGAAGTAGTTTTAATTGATAGAAAAAAAAATAAATGAAAAGTTACTAAGATTAGAATATTAATTCTGAGGAAAACGGTTATTTCCTATAATTGACAGATGGTATAAAAAAAATAATTACTTTAAAAACAAAATTGTTACAATTTTATAAAATGGTGTACTATAAAAAAATAAATAAGGATATAAGACAAAAAAAAAAAATTTTTAAAAAATCTATATACAATAAAAATAAATAATTTTCTGGAAAATTATAAATTTTCAAATTTTATAAAATGCTAGTCAGAAAATCTTTATATTTTGCTGTATTTATACAGCGAAGACTACATTTTCATAAATATCTACCTATAGGCAGCGCCACCTATCGGTCCAAATTTTGTCAAAGACTCTTTGTAAAGGTTGTTTTTTTTAGGGGTTTGTTTTTCGAATAGAGATAAAACTGGCATTTTGTGGTCAAATCTGGCAACTCTAATGTCAGTTATGTTCAGTTTGGTTTGCCATTTCATCATGAACAGGTTGACAAAAGAACAACGCTTGCAAATGGGCCGAAAATGAGATTGATCTCGATGCTGATTTTCATCGCAAAATTTTGTTCAGTGATGAGGCTCATTTTTGGTTGAATGGCTACGTCAACAAGCAAAATTGCCGCATTTGGAGTGAAGAGAATCCACATGAGATCCTTGAGACGCCATTACATCCACAAAAACTGACTGTTTGGTGTGCTCTATGGGCTGGTAGAGTCATTGGGCCATACTTCTTCCGAAATAATGCTGGAGAGTCAGTTACCGTTAATGGAGACCGGTATAGAGCCATGATAACCGACTATTTTGTTCACACAGCGCACGTCACAATCGATTTATTGAAGGAAACATTCGATGAGCGCATAATTTCGCGGAATGGACCTGTCAATTGGCCAACAAGATCGTGTGATTTGACACCATTGGATTATTTTCTTTGGGGATATGTGAAGTCGCTCGTCTACGCCAACAAACCAGAAACGTTAGGGGACTTGGAGGCCAACATTCGTGGCGTTATTGCCGACATACGGCCCCATATGCTCGAAAAAGTGGTTGAAAATTGGACCTGTAGAATTGGCTTTATTCGAGCCAGCCGCGGCGGCCACATGCCCGAAATCATATTTAAACATTAATGGCATACAATTATCCTTCCAATAAAGCCAAATTGATGGACATTAAAACGATTTTCTTGTGTTTTATCTCTATTCGAAAAACAAACCCCTAAAAAAAAAACCCTATATATGCATATACAAGAATATATAAATATATTTATGTATATTTATATTTATATTTATACTTATATTTATATTTATATTTATATTTATATTAATATTTACATTTACATTTACATTTACATTTACATTTACATTTACATTTACATTTACATTTACATTTACATTTACATTTATATTTATATTTATATCTATATCTATATTTATATTTATATTTATATTTATATTTATATTTATATTTATATTTATATTTATATTTATATTTACATTTATATTTATATTTATATTTATATTTATGTTTATATTTATATTTATATTTATATTTATATTTATATTTATATTTATATTTATATTTATATTTATATTTATATTTATATTTATATAATTTCAATTTTAATTTCAATTTCAAAATACAATTTTAATTTTAATTTTAATTTTAATTTTAATTTTAATTTTAATTTTAATTTTAATTCAAAACCTTACATCCTCGTTTACGATTTGAAAATAAAGGGAGCTACCTCCCATTACCAAGTAAAGTAATCATCATGTATCTAGTTCTGTATTGAATACTTCCCCTACTGGGTATTATGTCCCTTTCTCGATCATTTATAAGAAACTCGTCAAATCCCTTTCAACGGCTAAAATGGCCAATTTATTATTTTATTTCAACGGCTAAAATGGCCCATTTATTATTTTATTTTATTATTGTTTTATGGATTTGTTTTTGTTTTTTTTTTTGTATTGTTTTTTTGTTGTTTCTTTTGCTTTTTTTATTTTACTTTTTCTTTTGCATTTGCATTTATTTTTTCATTAAGATTTTCTTTTAAATTTGCATTTTCTTTTTCTTTTGATTTTGCATTTGCATTAGTATTTGCTTTTGCTTATAGTTTTTATTGTGTTGAACATTAACATTTTTCATAGCGCCCTGAAATAAATTCATGCAACGTTGGTGCCTTTACGTTACATAAGGCAGTTTCCTGAAAGCACACATGGAGCCATTGATTGTTATTTTTATCTTGTGGTTCAAAACTTCATCTTTACTATCGTTGCATTAAATTTAGCGCAGTGCATATAGTCACCGAGTTATAGTTCAATGCAAAGCTTTTGCATTTTGGTTTTTTTTATTGCGTTAAGCGGTTGTTACCTCGTGCCATACCGACAAAAAATTTTTCTTTAATTTTATAATTCTTAAAAAACATATGTTTTAAGAATTATATTTTGAGCTTTATAATTCATGAAGTGACAGGTTGCTACCACAACAATAGTTCTTTGCAGAACACACCGAGCAGACTAGAGCATGGTTTCGTCGGACTCCGACTCATCAATAGTCTCTGTGGTTTTTTATTTTGGTCATAAGCCCAAAGAACCAATTTTAAGAAATAGGTTATAAAATGTACGTCGATAATATATGTATACGATGGTTAAATTTACCTTGTTGACCGATTAAAAAGTTCATGCAATATTATTGCATTTTTGTTGAATGCAATAATTATGAATTTCATTCTACGAATGGCCGTCAGACTGACAAAAAACATTGAATTTTAAAATAAAGCTCCTAAAAGTAGGCACTGCTTCACTTATAAAAGGGCGAAAAACAATACTTCGTTGACAGAAACATGTATTTTTTCGCAGTCGTGCCTTCACACATTAAAGTTGAATTATAAAATGGATGGCTTAAAAATAAAAACTATGTGTAACAAGCAGCCAACGTCTGCATCACGCCACAACCATGATGACGCTAACGTTGACTTTGATGATGATTCACCCATTTTATTTTTACTAAACAACAACTTGTTGACCAACTGTTAAGATTCTCATGATGGCGTGAGGCTTAATACATAAAATATCGAACGAGAAAATTTTAGAAGTAAATTAAATATATAGGTACATATGTATAGCTTGGAAAGATAGACTGGTTTTCAAATTTATCTATATTTTAAAATAAGGAAAGTTTGGAATATGTGGAAATATTGAATATGCGGAAAAATATGAATATGAAAATGAACAGAGAATTCTTCAAAATATTAAATTTTAAATCGAGGAAGACTTCATAAAGTTAAGAGAAAATTTTGTCTTCGTTTATAGTTCACAGCAAATTTTGAACTATTACTAAAGAATAATAACAATAAATCCATGACTGCATTTGTTAATACATGACGGAATTTGCAATGACAAAAACAAATTCACTCACACTCGAACGTGTTGTGTTCCACACCGATAGATGACTTATTTCATAGAGCAGATAAGCCATCCAGGTTTTATATACCCGTCCAAGCTAAAAGTAAACAAACATTGCCAAACTAGTTCTTGGTAAATATGTTGTTATTGCAAACATTTTGGAACTGCGTAAAACACTGCAAAGCACGCTCCTGTGAATGGATTGTTTTAATCACTTTTGCGGTAGATATCTAGTTTTTTTTTTTTATTAGTTGTTATAGTTTTTTAAAATGTGCAGAAAAAAAATGTATGTCGTGTGTTATGTTGTCTTTCATTCACGGCAGCAGCTTGTATCTCATTTTAACAAAATCGTATGTTTTGTTTTGATCAAGTTTTCTGAACAAGTTTCGGGTTAAGTAGTTTTTTTTTTTTTTTTTTTTGGTAAACGGTCTTCGTTGGTGAGTGCTCGCTCATGTGTAGTGTTGATGTGAAAACAAATGTGCAGATGTTGTTGTTTAGATGGTTTTGTTGAGTGTGTTTTCCTTCTTTTTATAAATTGAGATGGCATGATCGAGTTGTAAGATAAAAAAACAATGTTGTTGAAGAAAGTGAATCTTCTACAAACAGCTGTTCGATCATCCGATCGATTTTGGTTCACTCTCAAAAATAAGCTCATTTTGCAAGATCTTAAACCTAGAGAGGTAATCTACGTCGATTTGACATATTCGACATGTAACAGATTACCTCTCTAGAGTTAAGAACCTTTTGAAGTTTTGAGGCTAGCTTTCAACTTTGTCAACTATTCTTGCATATTTTTTAATATGTCGATCAGTAAAGATCATAAAAAATACTTTAGCAAAATATTGCAAAAATACATTAGTTGTTGACTAAAGATTGATCTCATTTCTGTTTTTTATTAAAAAAAAAATTATTTAATTTTTTATTTTGTTAAAAATCATTCATTGAAACGATCTGATCTAATTAAGTTGATCATATTTTTAATGATCATCTCTAACTTATTCATCATTAGGTAGTTCATGATCAACTGTTTTTATAGGGTTATCAGTAAATGGTGTAGAATTTATTTCTTTAATAAAACGAGCAATTGTTTGGATTTCACTTAAATGTTTATGGGTCTATAAAGTAGACACTGATTATGTATGTATGTATTTAAAACTGTCAAGACCTTGGTTGTTAGAAGACATTAGTTGTTAGTGCCTAGAATGCAGAATGTAATTTATTTTGTAAATAACGTTTAAATAATAATAATAATAATAATCAAAACTGTCAAACGATCAGCTGTTAAATAATACGATCAGCATTTGCAACCCTACACCTCTTGTTAATACACACTCTGAAATGATTCCAGAAATAAACTTTTTTTACAGCTCCACTAAAAAAAAAGATCAGTGATCGATTAAGAAAAATAAAAACATAAGCAATCATGATTTTGGCAATCACTTTGGCCTTAAGGTTACAAGTCAAGGTTACAAGGTAAAAAAACATACAGCAGATTAATCCAAAATTATAGTAATTAACCAGTCAAAAAGTTGAGCACTGGAATTAACAGAATCAGTGCAAGGATTTGATTCAATCTAACTGGCTTATTCATATTAAATATGAAATCTTATTTATTTATATTCTTATTATTATATTATTCACTTTGTATGATCAAAAGACACTAAAGATCGGTTCAAAATTTTAATATGTAGTCAAGTCAAATTGGTGATAACTGGATTCAACAAGAACGGTTATTTTATCAAAAAAAAGTTATTTGATTGCTGTTTTTTGTCTTATTTGTATGATATTTTAAATCAGTTTGAAAGATCAACATTTTTTGAAAGATCGGTTCAAAATTATTGCAGATCATCAAATAAAATTGCAGATAACTGAAATCAACAAGCGCGGTGAAGAATTTTGTTAGATTTGTGGTGCCTAATTGTAACGAAACTTCAAATAAGTTTAAACAATTTAAATAACCTGAAGATCGCTCCAGTACAAAATTTTTAAAGTTTAGCAAAATTAAAAAACAAACAAACATTGATATTAAAAGTTAAATTTGAGAAACTATTATTCATTCCAACCTATTGAATCGAACATAGAACTGATCATGCAAATTGTAACGATCATTTTAAAGATGTTTGTGAAACTAAATAAAATAAAACTAATCATTCTTAAGAATCGATCATACAAACTTATAAAAGGATGGAAGGGATAGCCAATTATCAAACTATAACGATCATTTCAGAGGTTAAAAGAAAATAAGCATAAAAATTGCATCAGAACTTTATGATTGAAACTTATGAAATCGAATTTTCAACTGATCATTAATTTGATTCTTCGTAAAGATCTTATGAGTTTATGACATTAAATAAAAAAAAACTGATTTATCATAAAATGTGATCATACCAAATCAAAAGTAAAGCTGATCATCGAAATTATAATAATCATTCCAAAGAGGTTAAAACAAATTAAAAAAAAATAAAATATTTTATAAAGAACTACCTTAAAACTTGATCAAAGAAACTTATAAATTCGAATTTATAAGTATTAAATTTATAGTATAACAATTATTAACTCGAAGGAATAATTGATCATCAAAATTATAACGGTCATTAATAAGAGAATAAGTCATAAAAAATTTAAGCCTATCCCTAAACTTATAAGCTTGAATGTTTAACTGATCATGAATGTGATAGATTACATTAACTGACGATTAAAATCGTAAAGATCAAAGCCAAAATTAAAAAAAAACTAGTAAGGAATGATCTTCGACTGGGCCGAAATTAAAATACCCCCACGACCGAACAGAGGTATATTCAAAGCCTTAAGCAATCAATAAAATGTTTATTTTCAAAAACATTTTCGTTATAGTTTTAACAGAAAATATTCACTTTTGTTTTTTGATAGTCAGTTTGTATGGGAGGTAGGCTTGGTTTTCACTTGATTTCGTTAAATTTAATACACAGAGTGTATATTGAACATCAAAGCTCATATCCAAAATTTCAAGTCCATATATTCATTTTTGTGGAATCCGAAGAAATTTTACCATTTTGATCAAGTCACTTTGTATGGGAGGTAGGCGTGGTTTTCATCCGATTTGGCTCATTTTCGAACTTGACCTTCATTTTTTAGATAAAAGCTTAAATATTGAATTTCGTTATGATAGCTTTAAGATCACGGCTGTCATCGTGATCACAGACAGACGGACAGACAGACGGACATGGCTAAATCGACTCGGGTGGTGATGCTGATCAAGAATATATGTATTTTTCTATACCTACCACGCCTCCTTTTGGGCGTTACAAACGGAGTGACAAAATTAATATACCCCTTTTACGTTTTTTAAAGGTGGGGGTATAAAAAATAATACAATATGTTACTGATCGTACATAATACGCGACAGTACAAGTTAAGAAACTTCAATAGATAACTCATCTTCAGAATTTCCATGATCAATCTAAAGAAGTAAATGACATTTTTATTTTTTAATTAGAAGATCTTTCATAATACTTGATGAATAATTTATACTTTACAAAAAAAAAAACATTTTTTTTTTAATTTTTGTAGGCTTTGGATGTATAAAATTAAATACAAAGTTTAAATTTTTGCGGATTTAATTTTTGTCCAATATTTCGGTTAAATTTGTTAACCATCATCAGGGACCTATACAAAAACATGAAATCATTTATCACAAATCAATCAATAACACTTATTATGACAAATAAATAAAATTGCAATGACAATGAATAAATAAAAATTAACCATAATTACCACCACAGAAATTAAATGAAATACATTTTTGATAAATAGATATTTTGATCTTATTACATTCCTAACGATCATTCGAAGATCAAGTAACTGATCATGACAATCGAACGATAATATCAAAAAAATTGAGAAAGTAATAAAATACAAAACTGATCTTGAAATTAGCTCTTCATTAGACAAACGAATAGAAAACTGATCACGAAATTCCTAAGGAATATGGCCATAATTTTATAGAAATTATTAAAATAAGACCGATCATTCATAATACTATTTTATAAAAAAAGCTCAAATAAATAACTGATCATCAAAGTCATGGCGTTTTTTCTAAGGAAGTTCAATCAACTGATCATGAAAATATTAACGATCGGAAAATAAAAAGTCACAAAACTTATAAAATATAAAATTGAGCATTTAGGCATACTACCAAAAAGTATGACTAAAATTAAGTCTTTTTTAAATTTATTATCTTTCATAAACACAATAAAAAAAAAAAAAACTCAAACAATTGACTGACCAAAAGAGTTGTGACGATTTTTCCAAGAAAGTTCATGCAACTAAGGAACATTGATATGACCATAACAAAAAAATTTTAAAAATTAATAAAAAATATAACCTGATCGTGAACACCATTATAAAAACAAAGAAACTTTAGAAAACAAAGATCATGAAATTCCTAAGAAATATGGCCAAACATTTATAATTATTAAAAATAAGGCTGATCATTCGTAAATCACTTATATAAAGAAATAAACTTATATAAACCTATAATTTTAAAATAAATTTGAAAATAAAAATTAAAAAAAATTTAAATGCACTGATCGTGCATTACACTCTATCATGTAAACAAGGTAACTTGAATAGAAAAACTTATTATGGAATTTCGAAGTAGAATGCCTAAAATGTTTTTAAAATTAATTAAAAATAAGGCTGATCATTAATTTATTTCTTTTACAAAGAAATAAGCTCAATTACATAACTGATCATCAGAGTTGTAACGCTTTTTCCAAGGGAATTCAAGCAACTGATCATGAAAATATTAACGATCATAACAAAAAATGTTAAAAAAGTAATAAAATATATAACTGATCGTGCATCGCACTTAATCGTACCAATAAAGAAACATAAATAGAAAACTGATCATCACACTGATAAGAATTATGCCCATGAAGATGACCATTTCTTTTTTTATTAACATTTCTTTTTTAAATTAATTACTGATCATCAGAGTCGTAAAGATATTTCCAACGAAATTCAATTAACTGATATTTCTAGGCCAGTTTAAGTAACTGATCAAAATCAAAATCCAAACGATCATTCTCTAAAAGTTTATAAAAGTTATTAAGAAATATCAGTACATAATATGATCATGATCATAAAAAAAATAATTTTGAAACTTGATCATCTAAATCGTAATGATAATTAAGCACACTTTGAGATATAACAAGATATATCATAATTATGTTCAAATCAATAGATAATTTTATGATTATAATTTAACGATTATGAATTCTATTTATGATATTTATATGATCAATAGATAGTTTCATATTCAATAGTTTACTAGAATAAAGACTAAGATCACTCAGCTTTTGAAAGTCATCTACACTTTTCTCTAAATTATTAAGAGCTGCTGAACCGTTACTGACTCATCGCATGATCTCCAAGATGAAGTGGATTTTCATTAAATACTATTTGCTTCAGCCTTCTTAATATGATTAAACTAAAAGCTTTAAAGTGAGAAAAAATCTTATCGTATGGTTCCAAGGCTACAGAGCTTAAAATAGCAGATAATCACACTTTGTTGCTCAATAAAAAATGCATTAAAAAACAATGCAATAAAAATGCATCGAAAACATTACGATAAACAATAACAACAACAGGCAGCTTCGACATTATTTGAATTGTTACGACAGTTTGTTGTTAACAAGTCGTATTTATATCGTAACACCAGATTTTTGCAAAAAATATTTACATTCTAAGAATCGGCGAATATTTATCCCAAACACACTCAACAACTATTTAACTATTTATAAGAACGCAATTATTCAATTCAAACAAAAAACAACAACAAATGACGACACAGGTTAAGAACAATTGTACTCAAGTGAGAGATAAAAGGGGCTTGTCGGACCCCCTAACCCCACCCACTGTGACGCACATTGAATGGTAGAAGGCTGCGCAAATTTTCAATGTTTGATAAGTTGGGGAATTCGCTCGGGGATATCGAAACAAAAAATGCGGAAATGTGCAAAAGTGTGCGATCGTATGATCATATTTATGATAAACATGCTTATTCTGTTAATAAAAATAAATAGTTTAGCCTATAAATGCGCGTATTTACCTTAAAATGAGTGGCTGTGGTAAGCGTGTTTATGTATGTTGAGATGCGTTAGTTCGTTAGACACAATCTGGGGCAAGCAGTCCTAGGATATAATGTTGTAACGAATTGAAAAAAAATCTTATAAATAGCCAGAAATTTTGTTGTTGTTTACTAAAAATTTTAAAAATACTATTGTTTTTTGTTTGGCATGCGTGTCACTCGTGAGACGTCGGATTGTTTTTGTTTATGGCTCACACGAGCCGCACGTTTGTTGATCACATACATAAACGTCGACACCGAGCCCCCAAAATAAAACGAAGGCGTGGCTGTAATAAAAGCAGATAAACGATTGAATCGACACATTTCTCTAATTGTATATTGCTGATGATTCAGAATTAGAGATAAGAACCAGAATTGGAGATAATACCTACTGATAAGAAGTTGTGAATCGGTTCAGTAAAAATATTTTTATTTTTAATACTTTATTGAAATTTTTTTCGATTTGATTTTTATATAATTTATAATTTTGTTAACTTTTTTAAGTTGTTCTGTACTAATTTTTTGATATTTTGCTTTTTTTTTTGGTATTAACTTTTAATTATTTTTATATTTTAAAAATTATTAAAGTTTTTAGATTATATTTTAATTTTTACTTTAATTTTTATAATGAACAAAAAATTAATAAAATTAAAAGTTTTTGATTATGCCTCGTGTATTAGGCCAATGCCGTCTGAACGAGCATTTTATGTTAGCGGAATTGTAAAGTATTATGAATTTTTAATATATGTATGTATGTATTTCAATTTTAAAATTTTGAAATTTTTTTTACATAATTTAAAATTATGCCCTTTACATTTAATGCCTTTTAATTTTAAATTTAAGTTTTTGCTCATGTTGAAATTGTTCGGCCTTCTACGTTTGCTGACTTGGACTTTGGCCGCAAGAAGAACAGTTTTTTGTATATTACATATTATTAAATTTTATAATTTTTTATTTTTTATTTAATTATTTATTTAATATTTGTAATTCGTATATTTTGAATATTTTTTATATTTTATTAATTTCTATATTTTTTTAATTTTTATTTTTTAATTTTGATTTTTTGATTTTTTCATTTTTGTTTTTTAATTTTATTTTTTAATTTTTATTTTAATTTTATCTGTGTTTTTATTTTTCAAATTTTATTTTTTAATTTTTTATTTTTAAATTTTTATTTTTCATTTTTTATTTTTTCATTTTAATTTTGCAATTTTGATTTTTTATGCCTATAAATATATTTTTTTTTTGTTCTATAGATTTAATTTTTTATATTTTTATTTTTTAATTTTTATTTTTTAATTTTTATTTTTTAATTTCTATTTTTTAATTTTTATTTTTTAATTTGAATATTTATTATGATTTATTAATTTCCATATTATTGGAATTTTATTTTTTAATTTTTATTTTTCAATTTTCATTTTTTAATTTTATCTGTATATTTTTATTTTTTTAAATTTTTTTTAAATTTTTATTTTTTAATTTTATTTTTAAATTTGTGTTTTTAAATATTTATTTTTTAATTTTTATTTTTTAATTCTTATATTTTAATTTAAATTTTATAATTTTTATTTTTTATATAACTTAATTTTTATTCTTGTTCTATAGATTTAATTTTTTTTATATTTTTATTATTGTAATTATTTTACTTTTGTATTCGTATATTTCTAATCGTATAATTTTTAATATTCATACATATTTATTTTTTATTTCTATATTTTTTAATTTTTAACAGGTTTTAAATTTAACCCTCTGCAACTGACGTGCTTCAAATTAAACAATATTCCTGACGTGGGGTCTAGCAGACCTCACTTTTAAACTTATCTTTTATGATTAAGTTTCTGACTTTAACTCTCTTGACCTTATTCCATATAACAGCAAATATTTATTAGGCTATCATAAGAATAAATTTTGAAATAAAATACTTTTTTTAAAGATAAAAACGAACAATTTTTTATCTTCGAATTTCACGTTTGTACGCACGAAGTTTTGATTTTCGGTGTCTGTCAGACTACGACGTCAGCTGCAGAGGGTTAATTTTTTCTTTGGATTTTATAATTTAATTTTTTATGGTCTTTATATTTTTTACTTTTATATATTTTTTTAATTTCATGTTTTTTATTTAAGTTTTATTTGTTTTTTTTTTATTGTTATATTTTTAATTTTTATAAATTTTTTTAATTTTTACATTTTTTAAACTGAATTGAGCAGTTTTTTCTGTAGCCGACACCTACGTTTTATCAGGAAGTAATTTCTAGAATATAGCAGATTCAACAAAATTATATATTTGGATCGGCAATATATTCTGCTGATCAACTTTTTTGGAAAATTTTCGTAGAAAGGGTTGCATGGCAGATGAATTGTTAGACAGCTTCTCTCCGACCACTTTTAGGTGGCTTCCTTTGCTTGCAGTAAATGTTTTATTTGTATAACATTTAGAAGGAATTTGAGCAGCACTTTCTCGTAAAATATTCGTTGTCACATTTGGATGCTTTTCTGGCTGCAATAAAAACCATTTCTATCATTTTTCCAACTGATATCCGTATTAATTTCATAGATATTTTAATATATTTTCTTGTTTTATTATTTATATTTTTTATTTTAATTGTATACATACTGTTATATTTTATTTTTTTTTTATTTTTTTTTATTTTTTAGTAACAAAATAAGAACTAGTTATTATTTTTATGTTTTTACATTTTTTTTTTTTTATTTTTGTATTTTAATTTTTATTTAGTAGTGGCGGTGAAGATTTATTTTAAATTTACATGGTTCAAAAAACGCTCTAAGGAACAAGCACGCAGTGAAATTGTTTCACAATTTTACTGTACAACTAAAACTTTACTGTAAAACAACATTATCTCGGATATGCAAGCTTCAATTGGGCATCAAGGGAATGATGTAGGGTTGGACTTGGTAAGCTGCTCGAGTAGACCTGGAAACAGACGAGCTAATGCTATCAAGTGATTTATATTCCTTGTGTACTTCCTGCGTTGATGTTGGTTGCCAAAGCGTAGAGAGGAGATGAAATGTTTTCGGTTTAGAAGCTCCAAATAAGTTCTGGAGATCTTAGCCCAAACATGCAAATTGTACTCCATTTTTGTACTAATATATGAGGTATATGTAGATAATGCGAAGAAGCTGGAGTGAAGTATTTCTTATACCGTTTTAAAAACTAAGGAACTTGGTCACTTTTGTAGAGATAGCAAAAAAGTAATAATTTCAATGTAGAATAAATCAAATCTAAGCTAATATTCAACTTTTCAGGAGGAAACCTTATACAATAAATTGACTGGTATTGTTGAAGACTAGTTCAATTAGACTAGTGAAGACTATGCTTAACCCTTTCGGTTATTCTATGCCATATGGCATAGTCGCTTTTCAGTGACTGTTTTAAGTAAAAAACTTAATGATAATGTTTTCTTTTATATTTTTGTATTTTTCTTTGAAGTTTTTTGTATAAATTTATGAAAAAATAATTTTCATTAGTGGATCCAGTAAAATGTGATGGTTCAGAAAGCGAGCGTGCCTAAGAAGTTATGTATTTTACAAAAATAGATCACTTTGTAGTTTTATATATTCTATTACAAAAATTACTTTATTTGATAACTTTATTTAAGTAATTTAAAAGATAATCAATGCTTTCGTAAATATAAAAAAGTTTAATTCCAAACATAGTTCAATAAGGCTGTACTATTTTTTTTATTCCGTACCATGCCATATGGCATAGATTTTACCCAAAGGAAATTATATTTTTATTTGATTGAGAAAAGTCGCAGCGGCTGAACGCTTTTTTATTATATTTTACTGTACTCAAATATTTCATTTGACAAAGAAGACTCGCAGCGGTTAGACGCTTTTTTTAACTTTACTAAATACTTTACTTTACGTTACTAAAATATTTGATTTTGTAAAGAAGAGCTGAAGCGGTTGGACGCTTTTTTTCTGCATACATTTCTTTCTAATATATGTAATTACGATGTCTAATAAACTAAACATCGAACAAATAGGAAATATTTTAATAAATTTTGATGACTCAGATTTATCTGATTTTCACGATGATGAAGAAGAAGAAAATGGTGTTTTGGAGACGCTATTGGAAACTCTTAACGATAACCATAACAACTCCTTTTTAATCGAGGAACTAACTAACCCGGATGCTAACAACGATTTATTTGAGAAGAATGTATATGCGGTAGATGATTCATTGAATTTGGATGAATCAACTGATTCATCATTTCAAAAAATCCTTCAATTTCGATGGGCAAAGAGAGCGTGGAGCATTCCAAGCTCAGATTTTTCTGAAAGTTATCCTAAACAAGATTTAAAAACTCCAGTTTCGTATTTTTTAAAGTATTTTCCATATGATTTTATTGACACGATTGTTCAGGCAACGAATCAAGCCTCACTTATAAAAACGGGAACTGCAATTAATGTTACAAGGGAAGATATTCTGACATTAATGGGCTTAGAAATCATTATTGGAACAATCGGTTATCCTCGATTAACGATGTACTGGAGTAGTGCTACTAAAATACCTGCCTTTAGTAAACATATGACAAAAAATAGATTTCATTTAATACGCACTAATCTAAAGTTCAGTGTAGAAGAGAACCTGAATGACAAACTTTATAAAGTTCGTCCACTTATCAATTCGTTTTTGAAAAGATCTTATGATATTCCAAAAGATGAAAACTGTTGTTGTGATGAAATGATGATTCCGTGCAAAGCAAGAACTGGGTTAAAACAGTATATGCCTAAAAAGCCTATCAAATGGGGAATAAAAGTGTTTTGCCTATGTAGCTCAAATGGAATTGTATATGATTTCGAAATATACCAAGGAAAAAATACAATTGTTGGGGAAGCAAAATTAGGGTTTTGTTCAGATATTGTCATTCACCTCTGTAAAACGATTCCGGAAAATAAAAACTACAAACTATTTTTTGATAATTATTTCACTACAATTAATTTATTAATATATTTGCGAGAAAAGGGGATATGGGCAACAGGTACTATACGAGGAAACAGAACCGGAAAAGCTCCGATGGCAACAGAAAAGGAGTTGAAAAAGTTAGGAAGAGGTAGTTATGACTTTTGCATTGAAAGAAACCAAAATATTTTCCTTTTAAAATGGCTGGATGGGGGCTGTGTTCAATTGGCTTCGTCCATTTATGGTGATAAGGACACAAAAGAGGTCACCAGATTTTGTGCTGAACAAAAGAAAAAAATCGTTTTACCTCAACCTAACGTTGTAGGTGTATATAATAAACACATGGGAGGAGTCGACAAGATGGACTTTTTGCTGTCGTTATACCGAATTTCCATTCGGACAAGGAAGTGGACACTCAGAGTTTTCGACCATTTCACCGATTTAGCAGTATGCAACTCTTGGTTGGAATATCGCAATGATAGCGATGGTAATAATATTAGAAAAAAAGATCAAATGGATTTATTAGCATTCAGAAATGATGTAGCTGATGGACTGCTTTCATTGTCAGTAGTTCAAAATCTCTCTCGTAAACGAGGAAGACCCAGAGTAACTGAAGACCCAGATATTTCCGAGACCCCTTCAACTTCGAAGCCGAGGCTATTATACGAAAGGGCTCCTTCAGTTTCGATTCGTTTCGATGGGATTGAGCATTGGCCAGAGTATACATCTGTAAAACGTATATGTAAAGTACAAGGATGCAAAGGATATTCGAGATACTTTTGTTCCAAATGTGATGTCCATCTATGCATTCCAAATGGCGCCAGAAATTGTTTCAGAGTATACCATGAAAAATAAGGTAAGTTATTGATTAATTTTTATATTAAAATTGGTCGTCTTATTCCTCTTTTTCAGCTAGAGATACAGAAGCAGAACTTATGATGGATCTGAAATTAGAAGACTTGAACCTGAAATTGGCGGACTTGATGGACTTGAAATTTTTTTATATAATAATATAGTATAACTATTATAGTATATAACTATTTTAAATAACAATAGTTTCCTTTTTTTGTTTTGTGTATTGTATATTGTGAATTATTTAAGTTAAAATAAATATAATTATTTTAAAAACTAAAATTATCTCTGTACCATTTGAAGAATAACTGGAAATTATTTTATATTCGTAGTTAATTCCTTCAGAGCCATAAGCTTTTGAGCAGTTAGCATTTTAATTTGATCTTCATTAGGGACATATCTTAATACCGTGAAAGAGTTAATATGTAACATAAAATTATTGCATTTGAATTAATTTTTTATAAGAATAAAGCTTATTTGTATCTTTTTAAACATAAAATCTTTAAAAATGAATTAAATATTAAAAGATATATTTTGGTATTTTTTTTTTCCTTTAAGTTCATTCTATGCCATATGGCATGATGCCCAAAAACCACTTTTGCAAACAAAATTTTATAAAATGACTTTTGATTACTAATAACGTAGGCTTAAACAGTAACATAATGGAAAGGAATGATTTTTAAATTAAAAAACAAAAAAGAAGTACCGAAAGAGTTAAATAAAATTTAATTTTAAACTAGTTGAACTGTTGTTTTGATGATGTCAGTATATCTCGACTAGTTTTTTTTCGACCAACCTAAAGCTTCTAGAAGAATTAAATTAAGAGCACACTCCATTTACGAGACATTTATGACCACACGGAATAATTAATTCAGACCAAACTAGCGTGTTCCCATTTTGAATTGGCAGTCAAGCAACAAGTATGTGTTGCCCCACCCACAACAACAATTTCTTCTACTTACGCCGTCAGAACGCCAATGCTGCGGTAGACTCTAGGATAACGTCGATAATTGTTCACCAAAGAAACGATGGGCCCCTTCGACATGGTTTTGTAGCAAGAGATAACAATTAAAAAAATATCACAATAAAAAAAACAAGTGCAAAAAATTGTCAGAATTCTTTAGTTTTTGGCTGTTCACAGTTGACGTAGCTTTTTGTGCGCCGTTTAATTTCACAAAATTTTCACTTTCTTTCTCAATTGTTTCTTCTTGAACCGATAGATGAAGGTTTTTTTATGAGATCGGGCAACTTTTGAATCAATTTTGAAAGTAATTTGTTTTGAACGTCTTTTTTTTCAATCAGTTTTCTTTGAGTTTTCCAGAAATTATTGAAATATTGAATTTTCTCTTCACTTGCTTTTTAATGAATTTGCACGCATTGCGTTTGATTTGTTTGTGCAATTTTTTCCATTTTTATTAGTAGCACATTTTGTTGATTCTCGCTTTATCTGAAGTTTACTTTTTTTCCAATGTTTGGGAATATTTGATGTTTTTCTGCTATTCTTATCACTGAACTTTTCACTTCGAATTTTATTTCTTGAATGAATCTTCACTTCAATTGTGTTGAGGTTTTTCCTTCGTTGTGTTGTGCTTTTATTTGATAGTCTATCGCTTTGCTTGTCGTTCGCATGCTTTCTCGCTTATTCGCTCTATATTATCAACAGTTTTGACATTTGCTAGACTATTGCGTTTGAAATCGTACGATAAATTTTTGTTTTTGTTGTTTACACAATAAAATTGTTGTTGTGCCGAATAGTTGATAAACAACAACACGTATGAAGAAGTAGCAAATGTGAATAACTAAGAACTAACAACAGCCAGTAAATAAGCAGAACAAAACAAAAGGAAAGCAAGCTAGCTGATAATGTGAGGTGAGTCAAAGCGAGCTGGCAATAGTGTTGCTCATGATACAATTATACAAGGTAGGAGTGACAGTTTATTCGTCTTGTACCAACTGTCAAAAATGAAAGAACGAATGAAGCACAAAAGAAAATAGAAAATAAAATATACAGGCAAATGACAGTCGGTGCAGGACACTGGTGAGAAAATAGCCAGTTGTCACTCCTACCTTGTATAATTGTATCATAGTGTTGCTGTTGATAACTCGTTAGCTGCATGGTATAATAACCATTATTATACCATGGTTAGCTGTACGTGTCACTTGCTAACGAATAGTCGAAATAAGCAACTGATGATAGAAAAGCTGTTTTTCACAAAAGCTTTTTGAACAATGATGCATTCTATTCAATTGTAGGAATTTTTAAGGGGTCCAAACTTTAATAAATAAGGTAGTCTTGCAGATAAAAATTTTCTCTGTTACCCGAAACTAATCAAATCAAATACAAATATTTCCGCACCTTTCTCTGTTGTTCGTTGTTTTCTCCGTCAATAGACGTCAATACACAAAGTGCTCGCAAATCATGATACAATTATACAGGTAGCATTGACAAGTATAGATTTTCTCAGCAACAAGGCAACGACCATTTGTCAAAAACAGTTGTTCGTGCAACAAGAATTAAACGAATGTAAAAATAAATAAATTCCGCAAAATATGTGCGTTAAATACACAATTATAATAATGAAAGTTGTGAAAAAATTATGTGTGATATGTGTTTAACGTTTTCCAGCCGTGGTGTTTTAATAATAATTGGAAACTTCTTTAATTTCGTCCATATGCATCTGCAGCTGCTGAGGTTGCTACATTTGAACGTTTTCAACATTTTTTCTTATGTTTGCACTTAATAACACAAAGTTCACAAGTTATCTTCGTTGTAGTAATACTAATTCACTATTGATTAAATAAAATAGGCAATATTTTGTAAGAAAATGTTTGGTTATTTGCAAGCGCTGAAACATAAACAATGGCGAAAACATAAGAAATAATTGAACGCTCTCTTTCTAGACATTTTTTTTGACAGATGGTCGATGCCCAAGCAACTGTCAATACTACCTTATATTATTATACCATGCTCGCAAATTTTCCACTTCTCTCAAAAAATCCAAAATACGATAACAAGGTAGGCTCATTTTAAAATGGCTGCTCAATTGTGAAATTTTAGAAAAACGGAGCTGTAAGCATGGTATAATAATATAAGGTAGTATTGACAGTTGCTTGGGCATCGACCATCTGTCAAAAAAAATGTCTAGAAAGAGAGCGTTCAATTATTTCTTATGTTTTCGCCATTGTTTATGTTTCAGCGCATGCAAATAACTAAACTTTTTCTTACAAAATATTGCCTATTTTATTTAATCAATAGTGAATTATTATTACTACAACGAAGATAACTTGTGAACTTTGTGTTATTAAGTGCAAACATAAGAAAAAATGTTGAAAACGTTCAAATGTAGCAACCTCAGCAGCTGCAGATGCATATGGACGAAATTAAAGAAGTTTCCAATTATTATTAAAACACCACGACTGGAAAACGTTAAACACATATCACACATAATTTTTTCACAACTTTCATTATTATAAATGTGTATTTAACGCACATATTTTGCGGAATTTATTTATTTTTACATTCGTTTAATTCTTGTTGCACGAACAACTGTTTTTGACAAATGGTCGTTGCCTTGTTGCTGAGAAAATCTATACTTGTCAATGCTACCTGTATAATTATATCATGAGCTGTAAGTTCCACAAACATGAAATAAAAACAGCTACAACATCAATTAGAAAAACTCAAACAGGGGATTTTGACATCTCGCTCATGTTTTTTTCCAATAGGAGCACGGTTGCCACTCGCATATTTTTTTTCGTACCAAATTTTCCATGAAAATGTACCAAAAAGTAATAAAATGTACCAATTTTTTTTTGTACCACCAACAAAACAATAATATTAAGTAATTTTGTGTACTATTTACTATATCGCGTCGATTTGCCTCTACCACATTTTAAAGTTTTGGCAATTTGTGAGTTTGGGCAGCATACCAATCACAAATTTTAAAAAAAGTCCATTGGAAGAAATGGTAGTTATGCATAATGCATAACATTACAAGCACAAGCTCGGCCTGTCGATCTTGCTTTCTAAAAATGTATTTTAGGCTTTCATCGTGATATGATTTTTTTTTTTTTCATTTCATTGTTTTTGGCTATGCAAAGTATTCTTTGCATATCTGTGCAAGTGTGGCAAGTGGTACGCGAACGATTTCTCGCAGACGATACAAAATGCAGTCTCATTTTTGTTTTGCAGCCAAGAAAATTGTTGCAACCATTCTGGACGAAACTTCCCTTTGAAATCAGTCTTTGATTAGGAAGGAACATCAACACTGCTACTTGCTGCATTCAGCTTCACTTTCGCAGTCAGAAGTGGGCGCTTATGCAAGAAATATGCAAGCAAGATTTTATTTAATTTGATATGATATTAAATATTGAGTTTTTATAAGTACCATTCCATTATTAGCGTTTTTCCTTCCACCTGCACACACTTGAAGACCACTCTTGAACAATTGTAAATTAAGTTTTTTAATTTATACAAAAACTGTCGCAAAAATATTCATATTGATTTTAATTATATCTTCTACTTTTGACTCTTTCTTTCCCTCAGAATAAAGGTAGAACTTCATGCAATGCAAGCTTCCACTGAACATAACTTTGAACACTGAACATTATGCCAACGGTGCTTTCAAATTTGGGTTTTTGTGAAGTTTCTAAACTTTGACAAAATGTACCAAATCAGAAAATAATGTACCTATGTACCAAGCGAAAATAAATGTACCAATTTTGGTACAATTGTACCAAAGTGGCAACCGTGAATAGGAGTCAAATAGTAATAGCATCATGACACTCAGCAAAACAAGTCGCATTATCCGTTGCGACGGAACACGTCTACTGAAATGAAAAGTGGAAAAGAAGAGGGGTAAAGATGCCCCTACGCTATATATTTCATACATATGACATGTCAAAAATTACAGATGATTTTTAATTACAGATAGTGTGGAACATATGAAACTGTGTTTTTGACATGTCGTATGTATTTGCACCTGTAAATTTTGAATTAACACCGTCTCTAATATCACATGTTTTTCATCTGTCAGTTTGACGGTTCGAACAAGAAGTGCTTTTTGTCGAAATGGAAGAAAAGGTGATATTTCAGATATTTAATCAATGAATTGATTTATAATTCATAAATTTTTAATTTGATTGGCCAAAGAAAGAAATTTTGGAGCTCATAGAGCTACGGCATGGCTACAAATGTTTCTAAAATTATCAAAAGGTGTATCAGATAGTGTGGAGACAAAAGAAAAAAAAAATGTCTGACAAAAACTTAATTTTGACACCGACGAAATTCGGTATGTAATTTTTTTGACATGTCATATCTTTGAAACATATAGTGTAGCGGCATCTTAAGCTGACCTTTTTCAAATGAGTCGGATGACGGACTCCTGATTTCTATTGAAGAGCAGTTGAAATACAAAAACGACCGCTACTCTTTTGAAAGTAATTTTCAACGGCATAAGACTTAGTGAGCCACCTTCGATGCTTTTCTGACAGCTTTTCTGGCAGAAGTGCGGGAAATCGAAAAAGGCCCGTAAATTAGAAGATATAATGAATACATAAAAAATAAAAATTACATTTTTTTGCGTAGTCATTTTTGTCCAAATAAGTGGCCAAAACACGACTAAATTATAAGAAATTTCAAGAGCGCTAAACGGTGACAAAAAATAGAGATTTCAAGGAAAATTTTGAGCCACCTTGGAACTTTTTATCTCAAAAATTCAGACGTTTAGGGGGGGCGGGGGTGGCCGATTTGATAAAGAACTCTCCATATAAATTTAAAAACCATTTCGCACATCTAGGTAGAATCCTTAAAAGAGATAGAAACTTTTAAATGAATTTTGACAAAACATATTATCAACATCTGACAGAAAAATTTTCAACATTTTCAATCTTGTTTCAGATTATGGGGGGAAATATACCCAGAACTTTTGTTTTTTAAATTTTTACATTGTCTTAAAGCTTTAGGTCTCAAGAATATGTGGTGAAAATTTCAAGTCGATATCTCAAAAAATAACAAAGTTATAGCCTTATGAGTGAACCCAGTGCTGGCCCTTATTTTCAAACGCGTTTTTCTCGAAACCATGTTTTCAACGTCGGTGACCAAGATTTATCGAATCTCAGTGAACCGATCGTTTTGATTTTTTGGCAGGCTTATTTTATTTATAATAATCTCGTAATTGTCATAGGATTTTTTTTTTCGTAGCTTCGTTCATTTTTTATAGGCAAAATAATGACGAATTTTTTGTCGAAAATCGTTAATTTATGTTCGGAAGTCCACCATTTTGTGAAAAATCAATATTTTCAAAATCGGCTATGACAAGTACGAGTTTTAAGTATCTTGTTTAATAATATATTTAATTTTTTTGTTTCAGATGAATTTAGGAGGAGCAATCTTGGTCACCGCATTTTCAGAGCGCTCTATAAAAATGCTGTATTTACCTTAATATTATTTTTTTTATAATAAAAAAAATAAACATACTCTTGAATGTGTATATTTAAAGGGACATTTAAAAATATCCCTTAGGTTTCCTTAAAAAAAAATCACAAACATGACCTTTTTTTCGGCCTCTGGGTATATTTCTCCCCTTAAATAACCAATTCCAAAATTGCACAATTCCTCTCGTTTTGAAGTATAATATGTTGAAAAATAAATTGTCTTCAGATATATAAATCATTAGTGTTTTAATTGATTAACACAATTTTTTTTTTAAATTCGCTGGATATCTTACAAGTGTTTCATCCCTTTTTATAGAACTGTTCTGTAAAAAGATAAACATTCAAACATGAAAAAATATCTCAATAGTTCTATTATTAACATTTAAGGAAGACAATGATTCCTCTTCTTTTTGGCCTAATTTTATGTACCTACTAAAAGCTATAAAGACAAATATTGCATTTATGCAAACAAAAAAGCTTTTCGGCTCATCGTCGACACGAGCAATTATGTTGCTTTCTTCTCAAGATATGCGTCCAATTCTAAAATTAGTACCAATGATTCAATCACACTTTGAGTGCAGTTGCACTAGAATTAAGAATCTATGTGATTTATTTTCATTGTAAATAATGACCTGATAAATATTTACGAATTTTCATTAGCAAAACAAAAAAACACAAAAAGTTTAAGACGCCAAGTACTAAACGTATCAATATTTTGATTTCGTTGTGCAATGTAAACAGTGAATTCTGTTATTGTTGTGTTAAAAATAAAATTAAAATGTTCGTCAATGATATTATGAATGCGTGAAATATAATTTTACTTATTGATGCAGTATTTTAACACAGTTATTGAAGTAATCACTGTAAATTTAGTGGTAAAAATAAGAATTACGTAATTTTTTGCAACAAAATTAATTTTTCTATGGCTTGAGTAAAAAATTTGCAGTGAATTGTGTAGCAATTTTAGTCAATTTTTGTAGTAATAATTCAACATTTCTATGGTTACTGCAGTCCACTAATTTTACTGCATATTTGATTGTAAATAAATTATTTATTATAACAATATTTCAAGAAATTTCAATAGACAAATTGTTGAATATTAAACAATTTAGTAAACTTACTACTCTTTTAGTAATATTTTGAAATTCACTGCCAAATTTGTAAAATTATAATTTCGTTGAATTTTCAACATAGAAATTACTACTAAAGTAGAAGTAAATTTATAAATAAAAAATAAATTTAGATTTTGGGTATATTCACGGAATTCTGAAATTTCGTAGGATTGTTAAGACGTATTTGTCATTACGGTAAAATTGCAAATAGTACTAAATGAAAATTACACTAACAGTTTAAAATTTAACAATTGATTGATTGAACAGATATAAATTTCTGCAGTTGATACTAGCTTAAAAAACCCTCTTTAACTTAACACATGCTTAAAAAAAGCAGCAACACTGAGTATTTAATGGTTTTTATCCAACAAAATCATTTGGTTGTTGTCTTTGCTTTGTTCTGTGCTATTCTTTGAGGTGGACTGGAGGTGGTTTTTTATGTGTACAGTACGCAGCATAAGTAATTCGTGTGTGGTAACTTGGTAGCTAGAGTGTTATTTGAATAAAAATTATGGAAATTATTTACAAGTTCGTTTTAAATCGATATTTAAAATTATCTGTGCATAGATTGCTACTGTAAAGATTGGATAAGTTACGACGCGAAAGAGGTATTTTTTATCCGATTTAATTTGTAATTACTACTCCGTGAAAAATAGCCCATTAGTTCGGTTTTGAAAATACACTGCCGGCCATTAGATTAACCTCACTTAAATAACATAACAATTGGTGAAAACAATTTTTCTAATTTTTGTTCTTATTTACTTTGAAATTATTAGTCACACTTAAATTGAAGCAGACTCTCAAATATCGGTATTAATCTCATATTTTGCTAATTTATGTGATCTGCAGAAGGCCACTAGATTTAACAATTTATTAAAAAATAGTGAAAACTATGGCCAGAAACGAAGAGTCGTACATCAATGGCTACATCTCGTGAACGCAGGGTAATTTTGCGAGAAGCATCGAATTCAACACGTTCTGCAGGTAAAATACAAGCTTAGTTGAAACATCGACTAGTGTACGGATAGTCCGCAGAGTGATAAACATACATTGCGCAGTCCGGATAGTCCGCAGAGTGAAGAAGTTTACATTCGAAGTCAAAAAATTGCAGAAAAAGCTACACCTGCTGCAGCACCACAAGAAAACAGATTGCAGTTTGCTCGACTGCACTTAAGTTGGACCATGGAGTAGCATTCAGTGATTTTCTTAGATGAAAAAATTTAATTTGGACGGACCCGATGGTTTTCGATATTATTATCATGATTTGAGAAGGTCTGAAAAGTTTCTTTCCCGACAGCATTTTTGTATTGGCTCAGTCGTGGTATAGGCAGTGATTTCCAATCACTCTGGCATACGAGTAGATTGATTTGCGATTGAGGGCCAACAAAATGCATCTTACTACATTGAATATAAACACAAATGGTGCATTTTAACGAAATGTTCCAAGGTGAAAGATGGATGAACCCAACAGGACAAAGCAGCTATTCACACGGCAAGTTGTGCGAGGAAGTGCTTTGCGGACAACAATATAACCGTTTAAAATTGGCCTCCGTTGTCCCCCGATCTAAATATTATTGAAAATGCGTGGGGCTGGCTTTCCCGTAAAATTTGTAGTGATGGCAAACACTTCGAAAACAAAGCACAGCTGATTGAAGCCATTCAAGAGACACGTTTCATAGTCTTCCACTGAATTTCATCAATAACTTATATTTACCTATGAAAAATAGGCTTTTTGAAGTATGTCATAACAATGGAGGCCCGATACTTTATTAACAATAAAAATTTTATGAAAAACTTAGGGGTCGTTCATAAACTACGTTACCAATTTAGGGGGGTGGAGGGATTTTAAAATGCACTACGATAAGTAACGATAGGAGGGAGAGAGTCTCAGATATAGTAACGTGACCAAAGATAAAAAAAACTTGAACAAATTTAAATCCTGAAATCAGTTCAAGATTGTGTCCAATATTTGTATTGCGGCTTGTATTTCGCTTCAAAAACATCAATGAATTCTCATAAGTCAGTTTTATTTAATTTAAAATAAATTGATATAAACAGTACATACTGTTTAAATAAATAAATTTTAACGAAGCATATTCATAAAAACACTGAACTTGTTGCTGTACAGGTGCAGCCTTTACGGATATTCTCTCAAACTTCTTTCTTTGCATAAGAAATGAGGATACACTTGAATGGGTCAACATAGAATCCGTTGAAGAATTCTTTTTCGAAGAGTCTCTAAAGTTTCCAGCTTCTTCAATTCCAGTGATTGATATCATCGACTCTTGGATTGAAGATGGAATAGTTTTTATCGAAGAAAATAATGGATTTTTAAAATTTTTTCTTAAAATTATTTAGTCATGGTAGCCAACTACCAAGTCAGTCAAGCTAGTCAATATAACATACTTTTTAAATATATTTTCAAATATTTTTAATGAATTAATTTTTTTATTTCATATACTACGTTACTTTATGGGGGGAGGGGTTTGAATTGCACTACGAAGAGTAACGGATGGGAAGGGGGGAAAAAATTGGAAAATCGGTAACGTAGTTTATGAACGACCCCTTACTTAAAAACATGTGTTTTCATAAATTTCAAGAAGTGAGGTTAATCTAATGGCCTTCTGCATAACACATAAGTTCGCAAAAAATGAGATTAATACCGTTATTTGAGAGTTTGCTAAAGTTTAGGTGTGAAAAATAATTCGAAAGGAAATACGAAACAATTTCCAAAGGAAATTAAAATATTTACACAGCAAAAAATTTTACAAGTGAGGTTAATTTAGTGGTCGGCTGTGTATGCATGTTGTTCAAGGTTTGCATGAATTTGCGCTGAAAACAATGCACCACGTTCAAAATTGTCAGTATCGCATGCATATAATTTTCAGACATTCCACGACATTCATGCATACGCATTACGATAGCTGCGACCAAATGAAATACCCATTTAAGGGGGCTTATATACCCAGAACTTTTTTTTCAAAAAATGTTTTGCATTTTCTTAAAGTTTCTTTTCGAAACCATGTTTTCAAAGTCGTTGACCATGATTTCTCGATACTCAGTGAACCGTTCGTTTTGATTTTTTGTAGGCTTATTTTATTCATAATAATCTCATACTTGCCATAGGATTTTTTTCGTAGCTTCGTTCATTAGGTATAAGTAAAATAATGACGAATTTTTGCTCAAAAATCATAATTTTACGTTCGGAAGTCCACCATTTTGTGAAAAATCAATATGTTCAAATTTGGTTGACACAAGTACGAGTTTTAAGTATCTAGTTTAATAATGTCTTAATTTTTTTGTTTCAGATGAATATAGGAGGAGCAATCTTGGTCACCGCATTTCACCTTTTTTCACAGCGCTCTATAAAAAATGCTGTATCTACCTTAATATAACATTTTTTTAATAAAAAACTAAATATATTCTTGAATGTGTATATATTTAGATATAAAAACTGAATATGGTAAATGAATTATATATATAGTCGTGTGTAAAATATATCGAATTTGTCACAGCATCGTATTTACGTACCGTTGACAGGACCAGTGTTGCATCTAAAGTTACTACAGGGGAAATTCAAAAAGTTACTGTACTCTCAAATTCCGACAATTCGCATTGTCGTGTGATTTGTTTCCCTAAATGCTCAGAAAAAAATGGTTGTGTACCATTCAGCATAAACAGTTATTTATAAACAGCATAAACCACCTTAAGTGGTACAGTTGCGACATTACCGGATTTACAGAAAAAACCGTCAACCATTTGATTGAATGTGCTCCATCCGCGAACAACTTTTGTCAGGTTTTGCTTACTTTGAAAGACCCAAGCAATGGATTGCGGCTTTGTTTCAGGCTTATAAGCATGGATCCACTATTCGTCACCTATTCATCATCATTTCCTTATGCCGATCGTCACGAGCCTTTTTTTTGAGCAACCTTCAAGTTATGGGGTATCAAACGGAAACAAATCTTCCTGACGCCTACATGCTCATGTAAAATCGAATGTACTCTTGACCCACTAACACCCAATGGATGACTCCATCTCTTGGTATGTCACATGCCGATCTGCTTCCAACCACACTCGAACTTATTGAACCAGTTGTTGAACTAAGTCGATTGATGTATTCTTTTCCTGTCAGCCCACGTACGAAATCTTAAAAAACCATCACCCGAAACGGGTGAAATGTTCACGTATTAATTCCATTTTTTTGCTGAAATACAATTTTCAAACCACTGTAAACAACACAATAAGCGCATATACACCAAAACGTCGTGAGTATGTTTATGCTTGAAAATGTAAAATTTTCTAATGGAACTTTCAAAATTCATCTGGCAATACTGAGCGTTGCCAAGAAGGAAGACTTTAAATGCAGCCTTCGGAATTACACTATAGCTAATTTTATTCAAAGTAGTGAAAAATTGGGCAAGTTTTATACTGCGCGATATAGATTGTAAAATTATCTTTTTCTAAAGCAAGCTTTTGTCAAACTTGAAGGAGAAAAAAAACAGTTTTTGATTTTCTCACATATTTTTAATTGTTTAAAATTTTCATTTATGGCAAATTTTTATAAATAGTATGGATTTCTTGCAGTAAATTTAACTGTTTGTTTAATTTTTTGTTTTTGTTTTCATTGACATCATTAACATTACAAAATTTTAATAATATCTATTTTTAAATTTTTGCATTTTATATTTCTTTGAATTTACTAAATTGTTGTTTTAAAACTTTTTTTCTTTTTTCTTATAACTTATAAACTAACAACATTAACATTTTTATATATTTACACATACATGCATATAAAATTTTATAAAGTACATAACTAAAAACTACTTTAAATATTTTCATTACAATTTATACATAAGAATTATTTAAAATATTTTGCACAAATATAATATTTATATAGTTAAGATTATTAAAATTATTATTATTTAAAACATAAACACTGCTATTTAAACACTAGAAAACAAACAATAATTACATATTTTACAAATTATTAAATTATAACAACTAAACACACAGAAATTTAGAAATAAGCTTTTGTTTATTTTTGCATTTTTTTTTGTGGATTTAATAAAGTTTAACAATTTCAAGAAAATAAATTATTTTTCTCTTAACCTATAAAAAAAAAATACATACATTTACACGATGCTTAGCTTAAATAAACTCACACAGTTGCATTTTTTCTCTTTTCGTTTTTAACTTGAAAGTAAATGACTGAACATATTAATTTATTTTTATTTGAATTTTTAAAAACAATTGTTTTAATTTAGTTTCCATACAATAGTTATGGCTCATATTGTTAAAATTTTTTGTTAACATATTTGTTACATATTTTGTTGACTTTATAGAATAGTAACGGTATTTTTTTTTAGTTATTTTTTCAAAACTAAGCTCGTTTTTGCAGTTAAAAATTATTAATTTTTTATATTTTTGTTTGATTATCTTAATAAAAAATTAAAAAAATATATTTTAATTTGTTTGGTGGAAAAGTCTTATGATTTCATTATTTTAATATAAATATATATATATATATATATATTTATATATATTATTTTGAAATGATTTTTTATTTTTTCCTAACAATTTGTTTTGTTTTTTTTTATTTTCATTAAAGTTATCATTTGTTTTAATTTTAATTTTAATTTTAAAAATATTTTCATATTTTTTTTTTTTTTTTTGTGATAAAATTATAATTAGCTGAAAAAAAAACTAGTCTGGGGACTTTGACTAGATTGAATGATTCCACGTTTGAAGCATAACATAATGATTGTTGGTTTGCATCAAAACTATTGTTGAAAGGCGAAGGTTTGTGTCACCGACAAGATATAAAAATAAATAACAACTTTGTGTTATTAACAATTATAAATAAAAAAGGCTGAGTTATCGAAAGTTATTCTTAAAAAAGTTGTAGTTTATGGAGGATTTAAGATTAAAAATTTATTGAAGCATTTAATGATGAACTAGTTAAAAACTGTACAATACCTAAAAACATAACCAAACGGCAACTGTTCTATGCTGAATGTCTTTTTTACTACCTCAAAACTAGTTGTAATTGCACTAGACTAAAATCTGAAGGCTTGTTCTATAGAAGTTCCAAAATAAAGTGCGTTTTTTCTTAAAAGCATCACTGTTATTGTCAAAGATCTGTCATAAATTGACGTTTATGCAATTTTTGTGATCAGCTGTTTTACATTTACATGAAAAACAAATACATAAGTTCAGCTTTCCTGCTTTTCCTTGGAAATCGGGTTTTTCATATACGTCATATTTTGCTCTTTTACTTCAAAAATGGCAAAAAATCAACTGAAGCCAGACAAAAATGAGTGGAAGTTTATGGCAAAAATATGAAGGAACACTTCTCTAGGCTTTTTTCGATTACAAAGCGGCCTTTGACAGTCCAATAAGGAATCATCTATACTCCACCATGTCTGAATTTGGTATTTCTGCAAAGCTCATCCATCTTTGCAGAATGACACTTAACAACACCAGCACAGTTAAAATTGGGAAGGATCTTACTGCTGCATTCGATACCAAACGAGGTTTCAGACAAAGTGATTACTTATCGTGCAACTTTTTCAACCTAATAATGGAGAAGATCATGCGAGCGGCTGATTTGAGACGCAGTGGCACAATATTCTACAAAAGTATTATGCTGCTGGCATATGCTGATGATATCGATATCATTGGCCATAATACGCGCGAAGTCAGTGCAGCACTAAAATCGAGCGGCTCCGCTGGTCATGTTGAGCGAATCGAAAACGTCGCTTCAGCAAAAAATATTTGATTCCAAAGGATCAAGTGTTGGATAACTTGACTAAGCTCGGTATTTCCAACTGGCGCCAGCAAACGAAACAAATGGCTGGTGTAATTTTTTATACGAGGCCAAAACAGACCAACGGTTGTAAGCGCTAAATAACTAAGTAAGTAAGTTATGCCAAAGATGTTTTTATAGACAATGTCAGAGGTGGTCTGCCCGTTTTTGTGATGGAAATATTTCAATCATAGATGCTCCTCGTTCTGGTAGGCTCTCAGATGTTGACGACAACGAAATCAAGACGGTAGTGGAGACAAACAAGCATTCGAAAGTCAGAGAAGTTGCGAGTACACTAAATTTGTCCGTTGGAAGTGTTCACTGTCATTTAAAGTCCGCTGAATTCATAAAAAATTTGTTTGTCTGGGTCCCGCACGAATTGAAAGAAATCCACAAAGTCAATCGAGTTGACATTTGCGATCGGCTCATGAAACGTACAAAAAGCGACTCATTTCTTAAGCGTTGGATTACCGGTGACGAAAAGTGGATTGTCTACAACAATGTCAACAGAAAAAGAAGCTCGTTCTAAGAACGCTGAAGGGCCGGAGTAGAAGGCAAACGCAGGCATTCAACAGAAGAGGTTATGTTCTCAATCTGTTGGGATTGGAAGTGGCCTGTCTACTACAAACTGCTTCCACAGAATAGAACCATAAACCCTGAAGTCAACTGTGGTCAACTACAGAACTTGAGCGATACAGAACAGAACAGAACAGAACAACAGAAATATCCTGAGCTTTTTAGTGTTTAACGTAGAAACCTAACTTGATGGCTTTATTCTACGTTCCTCTTAGCAATAAGTCTAAGGTTCATGGAATTGATGCCCAATTTCATTTAGTTTAAAAAAAATTACCGAAACCAATTATCTTTTGATATAATTTATCCACAAAGCTCTTTCGCAATTAATGTAGATCGCAATTGATCGCAATTGATTGTAGATATAGATCCTGTCATCCAGATCGAATGATTGTTTCAATCGATTCAACTTCACTATCAACAATAGTTTTCCATGCAAATTCCTTAACTCAAATGATCTCATGACGATCTTAACATACTTAAATTGTAATCACACAAACGTAACGTTATATCTAAAATGACACATAAACTTTTTATTCTATATATATACTACTATATATATATATATATATATATTTATATATACCTTCTGATACAAAAATACCCAGAATACCGTTTTCCTAGATTGGCGTGGTGTGGTCCATTTCGAATTTCTTCTGTCAAGCCAGACAATAAGTAAGGATTAAGCCTTTAAGGGAAATTTTTGTCGCAATAGGCTAGAACTGTGGAGAAATTATTCTTCACCACGACAACGTGCATGCTAACACATCTTATCTTGTGTTAACGCACATGCCAACACATCTATTCGACCAACATCTTCTATTTCCAGGACTCCAATACGCCAATAGGCAGAAAGCGTTTTGAGACGATTGAGGCGATAAAGGACAATTCGCAGAAGGAGCTTAAGGCGATTCCAAAATCAGCCTATGAATAGTGTTTTTGATTAGAGGAAGCATTGCAATATGTATATTGCTTGCAATGGAGATTACTTTGCAGGAAATAAAAGTAATATCGATGAATAATGGAACCGTTTTTATTTAATTGACGAACTCCGGGTATTTCTGATCGAAAGGTATATAAATACATATACTATATATATCTGGTACCCTCCCCTTATTGACTGTTCCGCCCACATTAATTCAACTAGCTAATTCCCATTTTTCATTTTCCCCCAAAATCTAAACAATACTCTCACGATCACGTGGCGTTGCCGCCGGTATGTCCGCAAAGCCAGGCACCCCACGCACGGCACTTGGCAAAATGCCGACACGCCTTAGCGAGGCATCAGTGGAACGCAGTCCGTTGCCATGGAAAAAGTTCGCTAATCTTGCGGCAAACGATGACGAGTTGCCACAACTGTTACCAGCATCCGTACCACGACGATTTTTTTTACTATTCGGTTGCGCTATCGACTGGCTGCCATCGATATCGGGCGCATAGCTGACGCTGCTGCTACTCGCACCACCACCACCTTCGATTGTCTCCAGTGAACGCCAACGTTTTGAATGCAGCAGCAGTTCGTCGGGTGGACAGGTGAGCGAAGCTTGACGTTGTAGCAGCGGGCTATTGACAGCATTGCCTCCGAGAGCAACGCCACCATTGCAGTTGTTGTTCAAATGTTTGTGAGATATTAGCTGAATGACACCACCGCTGCGGCGACGATTTAACAACGCCGAGGCGGCAGGCACAATGGCTGGATGCAGCGGACGTATATTGCCATTATCACGCATCAGCAGATCGGTGTCTTCATCATAGTTATCTTCGTTGTCTTGCTCGTCGGGCTGATCGGCATAATTTTCAACATTGTCCACATTATCGACATCGGTGTTGGTATCACCGTTCTGATTGCCGCTAATGAGCGAGACACCCGTATCCAGTGATCTGGAGTTATTCTTGCTTAGCTTCGATGGTGGTAGCTTGAAGGGCTCTATGCGCCGACGCACCTGCATGGGCATAGGATCTAGGCTGCGTGACTCGCGCAACAGCAGTGTATGTGCAGCTAAAGCATAGCCTTCACCGCTGTGGCTATCGTGGTGAATTTCCTGAGTAGATGCCGAGGCGGGTATCTGAGAGTCGATGATACGATGCGGCCGGACCATTGCAAGTGGTTTGTTAGCATTCGGATGCGATTGTCGATGCGGCACAAAACCCGAACCGCAGCCACCATTAACGCCATTGTTTCCAACTCCACCATAATCACAGATTGTGTCAAGCTCGGAATGATCGAGTGTGCTGTGCGAGGTTGAGTTGTTCGACTCAGGCACTGTGCCGGCAATGCAGACCAAGCCACCCATGTCGCCATAGTAGCCGGCGCAGTTATTGACGCGCTCTGTAATGTAGCCATTGTATGGAGGTCGATCATAGCGTTTGGCGGACAAACGCGGCGATTCACGCTGCACCTGATACATGGAGCCTTGCAGACTATAGTTGGACTCAACATCGGGACGTGGCACGCTCGATTGACGTCGCGATCCAGCGCCATAGTACTGCATGCCCAAAATGCTGGGCTGACGTGAGTCGCAGGTCAACTTTGGACTCTTACGTGGACGGCAGAAGAGCGGCGGCAAGTCAGTCATATCAACGGGTTTCTTTTGTATGGCTTTTTCTGTGGCATCTGTTAGCCAGTAGGTAATCACTTCGCCCTTACCTTTCATAGCGACAACACCGCGTTTCTCGGTTATATAACCGCCAAGTTTGTCAAGTGCTTCCTTGCACTTTGCTGATATGTGAATTTTGAGAGCCTCACCGTTGGACTCCATACGCGAAGCTGTGTTGACAGTATCACCGAAGAGACAATAGCGTGGCATAGTGAGACCAACAACGCCAGCTACTACTGGTCCCGTATGCATGCCAATGCGTAGCTTAAGGGTTTCATTGGGTCGATGCGCGATACGATGTTGTTTGACAGCATATAAGAGCTCCAGTGCCATGGAGGCGATTTCACCAGCATGACGATCGCCATTTTTGATGGGTAGACCGGATACCTAAAAGAAAAATAAGGCGATAGAAAAAACGTAGAGTTAGTTTATGACTTCTAAAATGAAGAAAGTGGGGAGAAATACAAAATATGTTGTTGAACATGAACATAGGTTAAATGCAGGACTCTTTTTGTTTGTTAAGTTCCATGAAGATGAATTTTCGCCATTTTGTAAAAAAAAAGATTGACTTGGAACGGAACATATAATTTTCCTGATTATAGAGCTATTTTATCCTCGTTTGTTTTTTGGTTTTGAAAGAATCCTTGAATTATTTTCAACTACATTTGAAAAATCTACAATTTTTCACTACTCTTTCGATTAATATCCGTTATAGTTTTTTTTTTTTTGAGTGGTGAAAAATAAATTCCAACCCGGGAAATCGAGAGAGCACTATATGGAGTATTTTTCATGAATCTAATCAACAATGAAGTTGATAAAAGAACCTGAATTTGCGTCTACTAGGCCGTAAATGTAGAATGGAATAAGGCACCAAAAGAGAGGTAAAATTTTTCCTGCGAATCCATATGCTCCCATGGAAAGTAAAGACCCAAAGGATGAAATTGACTTTCTGCTATTTTAGTTTTTATAGATCTGGATTTTTTTTTGCACGGGCTCTAGGTTTCATTTACTGATCTAGGGATAGATCTTGAGCTCAAAGTCTTGAAGGTCTTTGTAAGAAGTATAGTTCTGATGATATGTTTTCATTGTATACCTCTCGGATGTTATGTATCTTTTTTTCAATATTTGGGTGATTTCGATTGTATTTTTTTTTGATTTCCAAACAGTTTCAAAAACTTACCACCATATAGGCATCGCCAATAGTTTCCACCTTGTAGACATTGTAACCGCGTATAATGCGATCGAATACCGTGTAGAGATCATTGAGGAAGTTCACAACCTGTAGTGGCGTGCTTTCGGCTGACATGGCCGTAAAACCGACAATGTCGCTAAAGTAGATGGTCACCTAGAAGACAAAAAGATGTTAGTAAGGCTTAAAGACCGTTATGAGCTATGCAAAACCTACCAAATCATACGATACAGGCTCGACGCCTTGCCCCATGGTGAGCTTCTCGGCAACCGATTGTGGCAGCATGCGATGTAGTAGATCCTCGGTTTTGCGCTTCTCCTCGCAAAGTAAACGTGTGCGCTCCGTCACAATATCCTCAAGATTGTTAGCATACTTTTCCATCATCTCCATCATTTGATCCATGATGTTTTTGGTTTTGCCACCACGCATCTTTTTCAGTCGTGTTCTAGTAAGAGGAAAAAAATTAATTAATCCCATGGCTACAAGCTTAGACCAACTTGAGATATCTTACCTTATTGTAACAAAATCTGGCCGCACTTCCGGTTCTTCATCCCAGCAGTCCTTTATGCAGCTTAGCACATAATCAGGACACAGTTCGCCCTCGATAATGCATTCCAGTTCGGGGCGAAATGGTGCGACACCCTTCATTGGTAGCTTCTTGACTAAATCAACAATTTCCTTTGGTTCATAGGCTGTTTGCCCGAAGGGACCCTTACGACTAACAATTTCATACATTATAATGGCGAAGGCATAGACATCGCCCTTTGGTGTGCCATAAACATGTGGATTGCGCAACAGTTCGGGCGCCTTCCAAAATTGACCTACAAGCAAAAAACAAAAACGAAAATGAAATAATTTTACCTGTATAACTATTATATCCTGGACCAAACTTACTGCGATAGTGTTGATGCTCGCCAATTGACTCGCTTTCGGCACAATGTCGCAGATCATGCAGTCCAAAGTCGGTCACCTGAAGCATCCAGCGCGAGGTCACAACACAATTGGACGATTTGAGATTTCCATGATATTGTAGCGAAGAGTCATGTATGTAAATCATACCCTATAGGTGATTATGAAAAGAGCATTTGATGATTCTGCCCAAACCAACTCCAACCCTAAGACCTACCTTAATTAAATCGTGTATCAACGATGCTATAAATAAATCATCTAACTTAATGTCTTCATTTTCGATTATATCGTATAAACTGCCCTTTGCGCAGTAATCGGTGACTAGTAGAATGCGTGATGGCTCAACACATGCTCCGATAAAGCTATTGATATTATCATGGCGTAGTTCACGCAACAGACGCATCTCTTTCATTATTTCGCGAGAGATGTCCTTTTTTCGCGGAAATTTCAGCTCTTTGATGCGAACAACTGCGCCACGCAATCTTGCTGTCGATGTGAAGACTTGATTTGAGCAACGTGAGCCAAAAGATTGGGCGCTGACCAAACTCAACTGTAACAAAAGAAAAACATAATGAACAAATCGAAAAGGAAAAAATCGAAAACCCATTTCTTACCTTGCTGGGCGATGATACTATGTCATTTCCCGAGTATCCTTTTATCTCCGATATATCGATTTTCCACAGCAGACCCTCGATTTCAAGCTCGATTTTCCATTTGCGATAAATACTCATGGTTACCACGCCCGCACAGAAGAGCAGCAGACCTAGTATGCCCGCTGCTACCACCGAGGTTATGTGACGATCATCCTTCTTACATAGCTCATTGGCAAAACCACACATTGGCTCATCGAATGGACGATCGCCGCCAGATGGCCAATCAACGCGCACAGAGCCATTGATAAGTTTGTATTCCTAAATAATGGGCGAAACAGATGTTAAGAAATGAATTTATTAAAAACGGTTTCATACAAGCTTGGAAAATATAACCCATATTTTTTTGTTAATCAAAAGAATTACAAGAAAATAAAAACAAAAATGACGACTCACTCACTGGAATATCTTCTCCTTGTTGAAAGTATGCTACAGGTACCATATGAAAATTACAGGATAGATTATCGTGAAAGTAGTGTTTGAATGGCTTATATGCGAGTACCGAGAAATTTCCTTCCGAGTCGCCATTTTGGTCAATTTTTATTGTAGACCCGGTTACACCTAAAATTTAAAAGTTAAATAAATAAACGGTTATATTAGATGAGTAAGAAATTAACTGGGAATAAAGATACCCGTATCCGTGAAAATCAAATGAAGTTATTAATAAAAAAAGTTATCCCCATCGTAGAAAGTTAGATATTTTCTTTAAACAAAACATTTTTGCAGCCTTTTCAGACAGAGAGGGAACTTTAAGCAACAAAGATACAAAGGCCATTCATGATTCTGTGACCAAGAGCAAAGTAGCTGTGGAAGCACCTGTGAGAAGTCGGATCGACTCATCGCTCGATACAAAAACTGTCCAGAAGAAGCTCGGTAGCAGCCAACTTATAAGACTTGTTGACAGAGTTACACCTCAGGGAGAGTTGATCTCTCTTCTGCTCTGACTCTTACCCATGGTCGAAGTGCTAAATCTACTCAACAGGGACGGTGGCAAGATCGTAGCATGCGTCGCTGGTGTGGTATTACTTGTATCTAGACTAGTGAGATCATGGAGGTAGGTATGGGGCAAACTCAGTCACAAGCTACTGATTATGAACTAGGTGTATTCCGAACGAGGACAAAGAAACTGTTGCTTTGCTTTGCTCTACCGAAATTAAATGACCAAACACTCCCACTTCTCAGCAGTGCCAAATATCATAGGGAATCATTATACCGGGAATACTTCATTTAACATTGGGCGAAAAAAGCCCGCCTAGCCTTCCACGTCTGCGAAAGGACTTATGTAAGAAAAACCTAAAGTACTTCTATGGTTATACACCGCAGTAATCCAGCCTGCCTTGACGTACGGAGCACCAGTTTGGTAGATTTTTTTAAAGTATTAAAGCGTAAGACTGGCTGGGATTCAAACCTGGGTTCACTGCGGTGGCAGTGGTGGGTTAAGTGCGCTTATACTCGGCTACCTAGGCAAAATCAAAACAAATCCATTCAGGTTTCAGAGATCCGCATGTATCGGATGTTTTTTTTTAGAGGTATAGAATATCCTAGAGGAATAGCTGTCAAACCAGTTGTAACTAGAAGTTCACCAGTTGTAACCATGTTCAGTATACTTTGGCAAATTATCATGCAAAGACTTACACCGGAACAAGGTTTACAAATCGTGGATATTTATTTCTGAAATAAGCGTTCTGTGCAGCAAACTTACATGACACCTCACAGACATTATGGTGCATAGAATCGTCCATCTGAGCAGGTTATACGCAATACGATGAATCGATTTACGTTTACGTTTATTCTTATGGACAGAAGGTATCCAATAAGTGTTCTTCGTGTCCATTAATTCATCGAAAGTACTCTAGCTTAGCGCTATTTCTTATGATCGCATCACCACAAAAACTAGACTGTCAGATTCATACGGTAGCTCACCATGTAATGTCCTCAAGCAATCCCACTGTTGTTGGAGTTATACTGCCACCCAACTCTTATGGACAATACTCATCCAATCCTATTGTACATACCGAGGAAGCCATCGCCGCTGTAGAAGAACTGAAGATGGAGCGCTACATTGTAGAAGAATCAATGGTGAGCGCTACAGGTAAATGATTCCCGACTTTTTGGTTCCCCACGTCAATATTAATCGTCAAAGTGCTAAATGGTTCTAGCAGGATGGTACAACAAGCAATAGTTTATTGATGATCTAATCATATCAAGAAATGGGTGTGTCAATTAGCCATCTAGCTCATGTGATTTGACATCGCAGGACTACTATTTTGGGGGGGTTTGTCAAGTCATTGGTCTATGCTGATAAACCAGCTACGACTGACCAGTTGGAAATATACATTCGGCGCATTATTGGCGAGATAAGGCCGACTATACTGGAAAAAGTGGTGCAAAATTGAATCGACAGGATGATCCTCATAATACGTAGTTGCAGTGGCCATTCCACTTTAATCAAAAATTTCTCGAAAAAATACAAGATTATACATCAAAATCGATATTGTCTCCTACAAAGTACTCTCCATCGACTGCAACGCACTTATGCCAGCACTTGCTCCAATCCTCGAAGCATATTTTATATTCGGTTTGCGGTATGGCCATCTTCGAGCCATCAGAGCCATTTTCAATTTTTCCTTGATCTCATCTTGGGTGCTGAAACGCGTTCCGCGGAGTGGTTTCTTGAGTTGACCGAATAGGAAAAAGTCGCAGGGAGCCAAATCAGGTGAATTCGATGGCTATTGAATGGTATTCGTTTCATTTTTAGCCAAATGTTCACGGACAAGGATAACATTGTGCGATGGTGCGTTATCGTGGTGCAAGATCCATAAGTTGTTTGTCCACAAATCCGATATTTTTTGACGAATTGTTTCACGCAAATGACTCATAACGCCCAAATAATACCCCTTGTTGCCTGTTTGACCCTGTAGAAGGAGTTCATGACACACAACACCCTTATAATCCATGAAAACTGTGAGCATCGCCTTCTTTTCGCCTTCTGAAAACGACGTGGTTTTTTCGGTCGCGGCTCATTCGGTGTACGCCACTCACTCGCTTGATGTCTGGATTGCGTGTCATGCACATAAATCCACGTCTCGTCTCCAGTAATGATCCGTTTGATGAATGTTGGGTCGGATTCGGCCTTGGAAGTCATGTCTTTTGCGACGTCAGTGCGGTCCCTTTTTTGCATTGATATTCAGGTCTTTCGGCAACAGCTTTGCAGCGACACGTCTGAGGCCCAAATCATTAACCAAAATGTCTCGCAGGGATCCAAAAGCAATGCCCAACTTCTCTGAGATCTCTCTAATGGTCAATTTGCGGTCTAGGGTCATCCATTCTCTGGTTTTGTTGATGTTTTCACCGGCTTTCGATGTCGATGGCCTGCCGATGCGTTCATCATCGTTCACGGACTCACGGCCACTTCTGAAACATTCGTGCCACTGATAGACGACTGTTTTCTTCAGAGTATCGTTGCCGAAACACTTCTCTAACATTTGCAATGTCGTCGCACCATTGCATTGGTGCGAATTCGATTCCATTTTTAAAATTGTACGAATCGAAAACACGCACAATCGCAGATGTACTCAATACGGCGTCACTTTTACAAATGTCAAGCAGAAAATTTCATAGAATGTCAATGACAGATGTGGTCACCCAAAAAAAAAAAAAGAGAACTCAAATCGGGTGAGCGCCACATAGTGGTGATTCCGGGAACTTTTTGATCAAGATGACATAACCGAAATTCCGTTAATTACCTGAGCAACTACTGGCTAATAATACGTCTATGACATCTCTACCCATTGGAAAATATTTTAATTTTTTTTTCAGAAATAGGTTGATGGATCGGATTTGAACCTGTTTCGCGTAAACAGCTTGAAATTAACTATTCCTTTTATTCCCTTTATTTATTCTTTCTTAACACATTTGTATTCATCCTTATATTCGATTTGCTAAAAGACGAAATTATTATTGAAGTGTAGCTACCCAAATAATTCGTCTTTGAGCTACAAAATAAGTTATCTTCTTGATTTTCATCACTTTCGTTAAGTTTAAAAAAGAAGAAAAATAAAAAACAATCATTGACAATTTTCAGTCAGTCGAAGTTTTCTGTTTCATTAAAGAAAATTTCAATAGAATTATTTTTATTCAAAAGTTTAAAAAAATATGTAAATATATGTTTGGAAGTCCACACAACCGAAATCATCTGTAAGTTTTGGAAACGCGCAGTGGCGTAGTATGAGGGCGACATTCGAAAAACGCGGGGAAATTTCCATCTGGTGGTTCCCCAAGGAGTTCAGTCAGTCAAGCTATGGCAATTACTATTTAAGTGGCCGGAACTCCTGCACCCTCATTTCGCTCATACTCGCAAACAAAATTGCACGTGAACGCGAATTCTGTCAGATACCCGAAGAGCTGCCACGACGTGCTGTTGACATATTTGCTGCGGCCATAAATGACGGTAATGCCGTCTATCATCGTCTCGAGGGCCGTGTCGAAATGCAAATGCGCGATAGTCGTAATCTGAATATACCGGATGCCATTGAAGCCCTACAATTGCATAGACGCAAGAAAGACTCATTTCATCTCAAGGAATTGTTCTTCACACATCTGCAAGTCGATCCGACAAAACGTTCTTATCCCTATGTGGCAGCCGAGAGGCTAACGCAAATCCTCAATGTCGGACTACAACTGCACAGAGAGCCCATAGAACTAGGACCAAGCACATCTTCAGGCAGATCTTCACCGAATAACCAAAGGCAAAGGTCCCAATCAAGCCCAGCGGCTAAACTTAAGTCATCTGTAAAAAATAGACAATCGCTAAGCACAACCTTCACACCCGGCAATAGACAATCACCGACGACAACGGAAGAAATACCGGCATTAACGGCCAGACATCTATTTGTAATCGTTATTGCCGATAGTCGTACGACGACGTTTGTTTTCGAAGTGCCCAATAATGTAGTGGCCTTCATAGACTCGCATCATCATGGGCGCAATACGGGCGCCGTAATTGCGCAGGCCGAAATAAGAAATCTAGACGAGTTGGCGTTTTGGTTTGTGAACATGCTCGACGAAATCTATCAGAGCAAACCTAATCTCTATGAAATATCATTCTTTTCCACGGAAACAGTGGAAATACCTTCGCCATTTGCTTAGTACAAAGAAAAAGTGTGCTTTTTTTTTAAAAGGCTTCAATGTGGGTAGCCAGAATTCACAAACAGTTCACAAGAGTACAATAAAAATTATAAATTGAGCAAAATTCATAAATGGATTTCATAAATGGTGATATTGAAAAATTTTAACGTAATAAATTTGTAAATTTTAATCCAAGTCCTATAGAGAGATATTTCGAAATAAAAAAAAAAATTGAAAAACTTTACAAATATTTGTAACGAGAGATATAATATTCGAAAATATTATAAAGAAAAAATACTCACTTTTATAAGTACGATTTTTTATAATTGTCTCAATTATTCTAGTTCCGTTACTTGCTACGTCATATATCACATCATCCGTTAAAATGCGTTCTTCCTGGCGCAGCAGCTTATCCAGTGCCCAGGCATAAAGCCTCACGGAATCATAGAGGTAGGCGGCATAAATAGAAACAAACTGCAAAAAATAACAAAAAAGAGGTGATAAGAGTTTGATTTTGATAAAAATTAAGTGATATAAATTTTTAAAGGTTTAATTCAAGCTTCAATAAACTTTCTACATCACGAACTTTATTAGTTTTTAAAAAGAACAGTCAACATATAATTTTACAAACATACACATGTTAATGCAAATTTGAGCTTTAGGACAAGTATGTTGACAACAAGACAACATTTCGTTGGCCGCTACTCCAACTCATCAGTAAGTAGTCCAACTCCAACTCCAACTCATCAGTATCTTTCATGACTTTTCACTGTGATCCACTTAAGTTACTTACGTCCTACTTAATAAAGAGTTGCATGAATGTATTTCATACAATAAAGTGCATCGATCATTTTATTGTCTTGTTCTCTATTTACTTTATTCTTTCAAGTATAAGCAAACATAATACAGCATTCTCTTACAAAAAAGTGCTCACTCTACAGCATTTGTTAGCCTCACACCAAGATATGCACTTTCTCGTTATTTTTAAATGCTTTATATGTATATTCGATACGATCAAATCGAGACAATCATGATACAATTATACAAGGTAGGAGTGACAGTTCTTTCGTCTTGCGCTAACTGTCAAAAATAGTATAAATTAGAGAACGAAAAAAGAAGAAAAGAAAATAGAAAACAAAATATACAGGCAAATGACAGTCGCTGCAAGGTACTAGTGAGAAAAAAGCAAGTTGTCACTCCTACCTTGTATAATTGTATCATGGAGACAATCAAATCAATGCAAAAAACAATGAGCACACCGAGTAAAACAAATATGTTATAGAGAAATAACAACATTCGATGTTCTCTTCTTTGCTCTGATATAAAGCAAAAAAACCTTTTAAACACGAAACAATGACAACACACATTATTTGTGCGCAAGTTGTTGTTTTTTTTCGTTAACCAGTACTCAGTGTCTAGTACCGAGCATATCAAAACATTTCAATTTTACATTATATGCTTGCTTTGAAGAAGTTTTCGTTTGTCTGTCTTGTTTTCGATATGCTTTATGCTCATTTGTTCTTGATCTCTATATTGTTAGTGTTTAAATGCTGTTAAAGATGAGAGTTGAATAGAGTGAGCATGCAAACAACAAACGAATGTCTTGCAAACACACCCGTGCAGCTCTTTACTACTTATACTGCCAATTATGCCGAGAAAGTTACCCGGAAGTTTATTGGGCAGAGAGAACGCTTTTAAATTAGTAACTGAATTCTTGTCCTTTTATCTACTTGAGTGTATCACGATTAAAAGTCATGCAAGACTACTGATGAGTTGGTTTAGCGGCCAACGAAACAGTTTGTCTAGTCTGCTGTATGATTCGCTCTCTACAGAGCCGTTATTGCTGTTGTTGGTTGTTGCCTGACTTGTTTTTTTTTTAATTTTAAATAAAACAGTGAAAACAGAATTGGATTCTGAGTGGGACTCTTTATTATGGCCAAAAAAACTCTGATATTTATTTTTAATGATAATATCATTCAAATGTTCGGCGCGACTACACTGTATATGGTCCACTTGGAAGGCCCAATTTTCGATCACTTTTTCCAGCATTGCTACCGGTATCTCGCGAAATTCGTGAGTCATGTTCGGATATGGGCACCACTACATCAAAAGCTTCTGAGTTGTTTCTGTGTTTGTCTTTTGTCTTTGAGTTGTTGTTGCGTTTTGTGTTGGTACATAAGCCTCTGCTCTCAATTCTTGCTCTCAGCGCTCCCAGAGCGCTCTCTGTCCATAGCTGGTCATGTTAATTTCCAAGTCTTGAATCGTAAGTAGCTTATCGACGAAGACTTTTGACTTCATATAACCCAAAAAAAAAAAACATCCGGAGGCGTACTATCACATGATGTTGGCGGCTGATCTTGAGTTTAATCCGATCCGCTTAATTCTACGTTGCCCCTTGGCAAAGAGTCGAGGTTCATGGAATTTTTGACCAATTTTTGATAAATCTTTCAGATGTCAATACCATGCTAATGACTCACATCAACGTCCATCCAACCATCTCTTGGTTGTCACTTCCATGACTCCAGACGTGACCAGCGCCCTATCAAAGTAGTGTCAAAACCGGTTACACATCATGCTTAAGTGCATATTAAATTAATAGAAACTGTATGGATAGTAACGAATATTGTCTATTCGGTCACGTATCATCCAATAATGTACACTGAGCTTCAAATTTGTAAATGGTATTGGTTCACTATTGAACTCGAAAAGCCGATGATGGGTGCACCACATGTTGCACGAAAAACATTTCTCACAAAACGCTGATTTCATTATGCATGTAAATAATTTGGAGATGTTCCCAGCAAACGTTATGACTCTTAAAAGACTCTTTAAAGACTCATAAAAATGAGTTTTTATCGTCAAAATGAGCTCAAAAAAGACTCTTTTATGAGTACATTTTCGTAGGTTTTGGGCTTCAAAATATGATTCATAAAACTGACTGCTTTAAGACTCTTTTAAGACACATATTAAGTAATCTTTTCAGATTCATAATAAAGACTATTCAAAGATTCATTATAAAAACTCTTTTAGAACTCATATAAATTAGTCTTTTTGGACTCAAAATTAAGACTCTCTTAAAACTCATATTTAAAACTCTTTTAAGACTCATAATAAAGATAAAGACTCATGAACACTCATAATAAATACTCCTTTATAACTCTTATAAACTAGTCTTTTGGACTCAAAATGAAGACTCTTTTAATAGCCATATTTAATACTCTTTTAAGAATCATGTAATGGATTCTTGAAAGACTCATAATGTAGAATCTATCAGAACTCACATAAGTAACAACGATCCGTTAAGGTTGAAATATATTTTTAGATTAAAATTTATTTAAAATATTTTATAATTGAAAAATAAAAAATTACAAAAATACTTTTTTTTAAACATTTCAAATAAAAAGTAATTGTAGAAAAATTAAAAGTTAAAAATTTCACATTGCAATATTCGATTCGACTTTATTCGATTCTGCAAGCTCCTCAACTGCAACACTGAACGACTGAAAGATAAATTATGACGTGTTGGAGCATTCACTTCGAAAAAAAATATTCACATTCTTAAAAATTACCATCACAGTACAAATTACACCACATATAGACATAGAGACATATGCACCAATGTTTTTATATATTAAGATAAAAATATTACTTTAAAATTTATAAAATCCTCTCAGAACCTAATTGTCGAGTTCTCATAAAACGCTCGTATATAAGACTCTTTTATGAGGCCTTTTTAATCCTTTTGTGAGTCTTTATTATGAACAATCATAATACTGTCTTATTTAGGCCTTTTTAATGAGTTCTTTTTATGAGAACTCATAAAGCAAGCATACACTCAGAAAAAAGTCTCTCGGAATATGATAAAAAAGGCATCATATTTAGAGAAAAATGGTATAGAGTTTGCTCCAGAAAATGCTTTTCTCTAATTGTGATACCGAAAATTCCTTAAAAATGGTAAAAAGCTTCCATGAAAAAGAGAAATATAACAAAAATATATCGTTCTTAGAGAAAAAGACTTTTATTTTTGAGAAATTATTTGTTTTTATTAAAGAAAATACTTCGCATAGTGAATTGTTTTTTATAATAGAGAAAATTTTTCATTTTATAGAAATTTTTATCTATAAATGAGAATTTTTTATCTATAAATGAGAATTTTTTAGTGCGAGAAAAATACTTATCATTCCCAGCAGAAAAGTGGACCAGATTTGAAATAGTTCTGAACTAGTTCCAAAAAGGACCAGTACTAGTTCCACTACAATACCCTTTAACATTGAACGAACTGACGCTTTTTGCGGGTTGATGTCATAGGAAAAGACAATTGTCCCCAAAAACACTCCTGTTTCCCTATATTTGAACTAGTTGCTTTAGGAGCATTTTTAAACTGGTTGCTTTCGCAGTAGCCTGAAAGTGGTTCTTTTTTAACTAGTTTTAAAGTGAACGTATCAAAAGTGTAAGAATTTAGTGCAATGGAAAGGTCCTAAAGATCTCATTTGTACCATCTTTTCCATCCACAATTCAGAAAACATTTTGTCTATAAACACTTTTTTTTTATTATTTTTTCTTGTGCGCAGCAAATTTTAAAAAGTAGCCAGAACGCGTTTATTTTTATCAGCAATACTTTTGAAAACAAAAGCAAAGATAACTGTTCTACGCTGAACGCCTTTTGTACTTTTTCAGAGCTACTGCGAACTGCGCTAGAAATGAACTAGTTCACTTTTTCAATTGACTCCAAAATAACTGCTGGGTTATTAGAGGCTTGAAATATTTTCATTTCCCATGGTTGAATAAATAAGGTTGTCTCGTGGCTGATCGTACTCTCTTCTCAGTACCCATTATTGTCAAAATCAATGAAAAGATACAACAACAACTTCATCGGCTTTGCATGTTAATAATTTCCCCTTTCAGATTTTGTATGAGCTGTCAGCTTCGATTTGACATTTATGGGAACTCGCTCTCACCCATGCGACAACCTTATTTATTCAACTATGTTCATTTCCTACAAGTGAAGAATTATTATTTCGAATATGTGAAAATTTATTCTAATTGTAGGAAATTTTATTTGAAAAAGAGAAAATTGCTATTAACAAAAATAGAGATTTTTTTATGGAGAAACGATATGGGTTTTTTTCTGAGTGTAGTTTTGACTCTTTTAAGAGTCCGTTTTTTGAGCAGTCATTTTACAATCATATCAAAGACTCCTTTTGGAATATTAATTGCACATTCATAAGACATGTATAAAAAAAAATATTCTTTTTAGAGTCTTATTTTTGAGCAATAATTTTACAATCATATCAATGGCTCTTTTATGAGTCTTTTTGTTGTGTACTCATAAAACACGCATAAAAAAAAATACTCATTTAAGAGTCTTATGTCTGAGCAATCATTGTACAGTCATATCAGAAACTCCTTTAGGAGTCTTTTTATTGTTTACTCATAAAACACGCATAAGAAATACTCTTTTTAGAGTCATTTTTTTAGAAGCACTCAGAAAATGTTTGCAAGGTTATTGCGATGTGAGTCTTTCCATGATGAATTGTCAAACATTACTGAATACAAATAAGATCACAACAGTAAAAAAAACTGAGCTGTCAAAGAAAAAAAAAACAAATAATAAAAATCTCTAAATGAATCACTCTTTACATAACCACCACCACCTATCCCCCACCTCTTCGTCGTCGTTCGATTTTGACTCCAAAAATCACAACAACAACCACATACACTATCGTATCGTATGTATCGTCCACTATCGTATGTTTTCTAGTTTACCGCTATTCAACAGCTCATATTAAAGTGTGTGCATAACAAATGCATTTTTGAGCACGGCTCTCGACCGCAGAGAGTATGTAACTGGGTTTCTTTGTTTTTGCTGAGGTGTCAACATACATAGTTGCATCGGAACATGCTTTTTGTACTAGGGTACATATTTTTGTTTTTTTTTTTTTTTTGAGGGAACTACTTTTTTTTGTGAAGGTACCTTTTTATTATTTTTGAAGTAGATACGTAGTTAAGTAGAGAAGTACGATTTTGTGTGGATTTTTTTTACGTACTTTTAAATGTATGGTTGAAAGAAGGTGAAAGTTGTAGAGCATTTTTTGTTTTGGTCAGCACTTTAAAATTTTCGGTAGGAAATACAGGTTCCCAAAGTTGAGGACTTTTTTTCTTTTTTCGGCATGCCGAAAAAGTAGGCTGAAAATATATTTTGTTTCATTGTTGTTGGATGATTGGAAGTAATGTTTTCAGGTAAGACATATCTTAAGACATATTGAATGTAGAAAATTTTGCAATTTTGAGCTTTTAATATGATCAAAAAAACATCCTTCAGAATCATTTTAAACTGCGCCCATTTTATTACTATTTTTCTAGATGAACTTAATACTAAAAAGTTTGCTTGGAAATATTTCCATGATGATAAAAAGGTCATGGATAAAATTGTGTGTTTAAGACTGGCAAACAAGCTGAACAAGCTAATTCATTAAAAACAACGAAATGTCAACAAAATTAGAGAAAATTTGTGAAGACATATTCAAGGATGTGAGGAATATACTGTTCACTGTTGTCACACCCAAAAATTAAACATTTTTTGTTTTTAATTTTGGAATGAAAGCTTAAGCACAAATGAATTTGCTGACATAAAACATACAAACCGTCATAAAGACACGAAAATTAAGGACTGAATAGACCCATCCATCAGTTGTTTATTTTTTATATTTATTTTTTATTTTTTGACTGCACCATCGCCACACAATAGATACTTTTGTGTGGAAAAGTTCTTATTCAGTGAACCCCGTCATTGATAACATTGTGTATAGACTGGTGAGTTCCAGAGTCTGCTGTTATTTGGTCATGAATGTGGCTCATATGAATGTCGCATTTATGTTGGTCATCAACTAAATATTAAAGAAAGAGTTCTGTGAACAACAGTGACGGATCTACATATGGGCTGAAAGGGTTTTAGCCCCTCTCGCCCCTTGCAGAATTTTTATATGGGAAAATGAAAAAAAGGCCCTAAAAGACCCCCTCCCTTGGGCTAAAAAACTGTTTGCTAACTGTCCCTCTCATCCTCAAGAGAATCTGCCACAGAAAATGATGGTGGAACAAATTGGGCACAGAATCATCGTTTTTACTATTGGTTCGGAACATTCCCAATGAAACATCTAGTTCCATATATAAATCCAGTAAAATGGTTTTAAAAAGTATCTGTGATTTTAGTGGAAAATGTTCCTAGAACTAAAAAGAAGTTCCTGTGACTCATTCCTTTCGTAGCTCTAAAAAATATACTTATTAGAAAACACATGGAAGTAGGATATAACCTATACTTATTGACACTCTTAGGATCCAGTTATCGACAGTAAAGTTTTTATGAAGATTTCATGGTGTCGATACAGTTCAATGTCGATAACCTTTCAACATATTTTATAATATTTCTTTCTCATTTATAACAAACAGTGGAATTAGTTATGCAGTAGATAATATCATTGTTTTCTAATAAGTATATTTTTTTTATAAGTATAAGAAGGACCTAAGTAGCTTGAGTGGATCACAGTGAAAAGTCATGCAAGACTACTGATGAGTTGGTGTAGTGGCCAACGAAATATGTAGTCTGTCTAGTCTGCTGTGATTTGCTCTATACAGAACCGTTGTTGTTGGTTGCTGCCTTCATTGTCTTAATGTTGTCTTGTTGTCAACATACTTGGCCTAAAGCTCAAATTTGTTTTCAATATTGCTAAAAAATTTGTTGAGAATTACAAGAAATCTACATTCGAATGTGTACGAACTGCACCAATCACAACATGGAATGAGCCATTTATAAAACAGCTTTATTTGTTCAAGTCAAATGTTAGTTGCATTGTGTATTTTTAGCCTAAAGTTTTTTTGTAAAAGAAAGTGTTCGACCGTAGTCAACTGTTATTAAACCATTTTGATACATTTGAAATAAAAGGATATTGCCTCAATTTTTATAGAAATACTTGGGGGCGAACAAATAAAGTTGTTAAAAAAAAGTAAAAAAAAGGGAGGGTCTGAAAAATATTCGATGCACAAAATGTACAAATGTGAAGTTAGGCACTTAGTCAATAGCGCTGTTGGGAAAACAGACAAACAACTTAAACAAAAACAAAAAAAAAAAAAAACAAAAAAATAGACATTCAATGAGGCAAAAATCTTCGAATGGCAATGAAATGTTGTTTATTCAATTGTTTTTTGACATTGTTGGAGATGTGTGTTGACATTAAGTGAGGCAAATCTTAAAATATTACATATACTATACAGTGCCTCATAAAAGTATTTGGAATTGATAATCTTTCGAGACTAACGACAATTACAAAACACTAAAGAGAGATTTCCAGTTTTACAAAAGAAAGCTTTTCCACTATTCATACACGCTAAGGAAAAAAAACGTTTATCTCCAGTTTGCCTGAAACGAACTTCGTTTGTCGTGCTTGAAATTGTTATTTTACAAACGTTTCAACAGTTGTCATAGTAATAGTCAGTTGCGAGAAACGCGTCATTTAGTTTCAGAAAATTAATTTCGTTTGTCATAAACGCGAATGATTTTTAAATTGCAGCAATTGAAAAATTTGTTTTTCCCAACTGAACTTTGTTTGTTTTTCCCTTCGTTGTATAAACACAACGCTTATAGTTCAGAGTTACTTTTTGGAGAAATTGTTTCTTTTTAAGCAAATTGGTAATTTGCTTAATACGCGGACGGGGATAGCAACAGAGGTGCGATGTATGCAATCCATAAAAAGACGGACGGACATAGGGAGACACATAATTAATATAATAAATAATAATGCCCGATATAGCGTGCGGTTTATACTACATATGATATATTTTTAAGTTCATAACAACTGAATATTCGTTTGTGGTAAATACAGCTCGCAAACGAAGTATAGCTGGTGAATTTTTCAGTTGTGGTAAAGTAACAATTTTTTTTGCGTGTAGTATTTTAGAAAGAAACACGCTTTGTGTTGGACCACGATCAGATAGGCCACAAAAAAACTTAGTATTAGCGATGAGTCCATTATAATACGGAAAATCAAGACACAGTCTCGAACTTCGGTCATAGAGCTTAACAGGAACCTTTCTGAATAGCACGACAAACATGTTAGTAATGAAACTGTTCGGAGGACGCTCAGAGCTGCTGGTTACAATGGAAGAACTCCCCGAATTAAATCACTAGTAAGTGAAAAAATCGTTAAAAAACGACGATTAAAATTTGCGCAAATATAAAAATCACGACAGAAATTTTTGGTCACGAGTAAAATACGGCGCTGAAACAAAATCTTGGACCGGATTGTGGAAATAAAGTATGGAGTAAGAAAAATACTAAATTGGACCCAAAAAATATATGCCCCTCTATTAAATATCGAAGTGGTAACATCATGCTATGGAGGTGTACGAGTGCAAATGGCGTTAGCAATATCCAGTTCATAACTATTCTATCAGTTACATCAGTTAACCATCAGCAGTACATACAGATTATCAAGGACAATTTGGAAGGGAGTGCCGAAACCTTGGGCTTTCGGGTCGTTGCATCACAGCGCGTCACATGAATAGGTACAAAGATTCTAAAATATTTCAAAGCTTATTTCTCTGCACCAAGCTTCTTAAAAAGTTTTATTTTGTTTTTGTTTTAAAGATTATTAAATTTTGAAGAAATCTGGTAAAAGAGAGGACTGATTTGAGGAGGATTTGTACTGAGGAAATAGGAGGATGCTCTATTTTTCGCGTAACTTGAATAGGTACATTAGTCGAAGCAATGCTGTTGAATCAGGTGAGTGATGAACATTTTTTAAAAGTGAATTTTTTTTAATTTCAATCTTTACAGAGTGACTATGGGCCGAGTGAATCCATTAACTGTCGCCGAAAAGGCAAAAATTTAAGCATATTCCGAGCAAGAACTTTCAGGTCGTGCAATTTCCAACAAAATTTGTAGAAGTGCATCCGTTGTGCGTAGCTTTTTGCAAGACCGAAATTTTTATGAGAAGAATATGAGAGGAAGGCAAAAAAGGGCAACAACCGTTGTTGACAGAAGAGTCATATTGTGGTTAGCATCCAATTCCAGTGATTTTGCGGCCAAAATAAGGGCGAAAAGTGCTGTTAATTCTAGTATTTCTACTGTGAGGAGAATTATAAATTGTGCCGAACATCTAAAGCTTAAAAAACTTCAAAAGAAACCACCACTGAACTAGCAGAGAAAGAAAGCACGCCTTGAATTTTGTAGGACTTCCATACATGTCATGGAAGGAGAAGTGGAAAATCATGGCTTTCTGAGATGAGAGGGTTTATCTATTACTTCCACGATTTACGGAAAGAGGAGCGTTTTCTGTCCCGCCACCATAGTCGCGAAGGAGGAGTGATGGTCTGGGGGGCGGTGTCTTTTTACGGCACGGTTGATCTCAAGTTTCAGACAGCAAAAATGAACGCAAGCTCATACAAAAAAATACTGAAAACGGCTTTTCCGAAATTTTCAAACATTCTTGGTCCGATTCCATGGACATTCTAGCAAGATAATGCCCCAATGCACACCGAAAGAGTTGTCAAAAGCTGGATAAAGGACTAAAATGTCAATTTGTTACCGTGGCCTCCTTACTCACCGGATCTAAACATCATAGAAAATGTCTGGGGATGGTTGTGCCGCAAGGTTTATGAATCACGCCGGCAATTTGATGATCGAGACTCAATCATTACAGCGATAAGGGTGGCATGGAGTGAAATTTCCTAAAATTGTTCAAAAAGTCGTTATGATAGGATACCAAGTAGAATGTTTGAAATAATTTTGAATAATGGCGGACCAACCCATTACTAAATAAAAGTTTTGATAAAAAAAAAAGATTGCATTTGATATTTTATTTTATTGTTTTCTTTTCATTTAAGGAGCTGTACCTAGGCAACGGACGCGAAAAATAAAGCATATTCATCTACTTGTTTAAAAAAACTAATTATTATACATTAACGGTATAAATCTCAGTTCTCTCTTTCACCAGATTTCTTCAAAATTTTATAATATTTAAAACGAAAACAAAATAAAGCTTTAAAGAAGCTTGGAGCACAGAGATAAGCTTTAATATATTTGGGAATCTCTGTACCTATTCATGTGACGCGCAGTGTATCAACAAGATAACGACCCAAAGCATACAGCTCAGAATAGTCGACTTTAGATCCTGAACAATACGCCAAATATTTAAGGAACACCGCCTCATTCGCCGGATCTCAACCCGATCGAATATATATGGACGGATTTGGAGCGATCTATTCGATTAGGTTCTATGACATCAAAGGAACAATTAAAACAAGTTAAATCAGAAAAATGGGTGAAAATTTCATTAGAAAGAACTGTCCATGCCAAATCGCATAAAGGAGGTTATTAGACTGAAGGGATTTGTCACACGATATTAAATTTTTTATTTTCATCATTTTACTATCATTTAAAGTTGAATTTCGAATACTTTTGTGAGCTGATTGTTTTAACAATTTTGTTTTTTTACCGTGAATATTTTAAAAATGCATTTATACTCACCGTTAAATAAAAGTTAATACATCATATAAGAAATTTGATTTTGATTTTGATTTTGATTTAGATATATATGGGCATAGCTTTAAAAAATAACAATTCCGAATACTTTTGTGATGCACTGTATGTACTATGTAAGTATAGATTAAGCTTAGATATATTGTGTACAATGAGTATTTATATATTTACCTTAAGAAAATTATGATTGTGAAATAAAGATGGCAACACAAAACTGAACGGCTCTCTTGAGTTATATTCACGAACTTTTGCCGTAAAATTCTCGTAACTTTCAGTGGGCGGCGTTGAGGCCACGACTAGTAAGCTGCGTGCAAGCTGTGTAAAGCTCTCAGATTCCTTACATACCTTCATGCGGTCCACATGATCGGGCTTATGTAAATACTTTTCGGCTTCTCTAGGTGAGGAAAAAAAAATGGGAGACAAATTTAAAAATAATTATCTTTAACTCTGAATAGAAGATGTCTTCCTAAAAAACTATCTTCTAACTAATTTTTACATTATTTCCCCGAAACATGACTCACTTTGGCGTATAGGTCATCATATCGACAAATATAACCATATATTCTCCTTTGGAAAATAAATTTGCAGTATCCATGGAAGCCATAAAGTCCACAAGAGCTGAAGATGTGCCCAGAAACACATAGATACGTGTACGATTCATGGTATTTTGTACAATCTGTAAATAATGGTTGGGATAAAACAAAAAATAAACAAAGAGAAACAAAGCGACTCGAGTATTTGTTAATAAAAAAAAGGAAAAAGAGAACTTTTTCTCTTGAAAATTATGATAGCAATCTTTCATTTCTTGTTGTTACATAGAAAAGCCATAAAACATTGTTGACTGCTCACCTGATACCAAAAACCGGTGCGACAACATGGCAACATTTGTTCGCAACACTTGGCCATGTTGTCGATGAATGACTCCTTGTGATTAATTGTCATGTTGCGCTTGGTAGCCTGCTCTTTGAGTAAATCGGCTACCGTCGTCCAAAGTTCATCATGCAATATGGAGAATTTCTTCCAGCCGTAGTAACGCAACAATGAGATCACAGATTTAATTACCTGGGAGAAAATGAAAGAGCAATTATTGTGAATAGGCTGTTAAGTTTGGGCTGAGGCTTATTTATTTGGAAAAAAAAGGAAATTTTGAGTTCACAAGGAAAATTTCTAGAAACTTCTAAAAAAGAAAAAAATGTTCACGATAGGGAACCAAGAACTGTCCGAAAAGCAAGAGAGTTCAATGTCAGTATCGAGGGGTTACATTTTTCTCTTTTATTGTTTTTAAGATAGTACTGAACTTATGAAGCCCAACAAAATAATTTAATTTTTTCTTATGTAACGTCGCATTTTAAGACTTTCAGTATTTTTTAACACATCATATAAATTTGTTTTACATCCCTTATTTTTCTATAGGGGTATTCACGATGTAGTCTATACGTCATATTTTTCAATATATACAACCGATATTCTAGACTCGTAAAATACTCCTGGTAAATTATTAGAGGTGTTCACAATTCAGAGCAAACATTCTCGCATAATAAAAAATCGACTGGTCTCTGACTGAACCTCGTAGGTAAAAAAATCGAGGTTTTCAAGAGAAGCAAAAAACTGATTTTTTCCGTTAGGGAGAAATATAATTTTTAATCTGTAAATGTTATTTGTAATTTATAAATTGTAATTTGATTACAAATTATATTTCTCCCTAAAAAAAAAAAAAAATGAGTTTTTTGTTTCTTCTGATAACCTCGATTTTTTGACTTACGAGGTTCAGTCAGAGACCAGCCGAAATGTAAATTATATTTGCAACAGTTGCAACATTTGCAATTGTAACAACAAATTGTACTCAATTTCATTTGATATGCCTGTACATAAATGCTATATCGAAAATCTATGGTATATATTTACAATATGCTCTCAGGACATGGGCGTATCCCCCTAAAGATAGAAAAAATTAAGACAAATACAAAGTAACCAAAGTCCTAAGTCCAATCACTTGAAGTGCTTGACCGATAATTCCAGCACGCCGGAACTCGAGTGAATTCACATACATATTCAATTCCAGACAAAATCTGTTACTGCGTTCACTTTCCCCAATATGGATGTTAACGAACACGCCCAACGTGAATACCCCTATTACATTGCGTGAGTTTCAAAATTCTTTACGGGCAACACTTGTTTTTAGTAGTTTTTTGAAATTCAAACGCAATCCTTAAAAGAAAAAACCCTGAAGCATGAAAATGTACAGAAGCGAAAGGAGAACAAAATATAGACAATGTTTCTAGCATGTTTCTAGCTCGGTCACCACAACGGATGATACTCAACCTCAGGAAAAAGTTCAATACCCTAATATTGGCGCATGTCCTTGTAATGATTCCGAAGGTGACCTGTGGAGACCAATATCATCTAAAGATCTGGACTTGGATCTCGATTCTTCGATAGATGACTCCAACGAAAATGTCGTCGGTCAATTTATTGGGCAAGCATCGATGTTATCGACCGAAAAGAAGAAGGAGTTGCTTGAAAGTTGTTGGTCCCCTTCTGGTTGGAAACGTACTCTCCATGATTGACCTGTGGCAGTCGCCAAAAAGGGGTCTTTTGTATATACTCTCTGGGAAAAATTTGAAGGCTTCCATATGGAAATGATTTGCAAACATTTCTCATCGTATCTTTTGGAAACTTATGGCAAGTTATATATTGATATTTTTTCCAAACCGCTTTTTAAGAATGTATGCGGAAACAGTAGCATTAGAAGTGATCAGGAAACATTCCTCGTCGTATCTTAAGGAAATTTATGGGAAATTTTAAATTGATATCGTTTCCAAACCGCTTTCTTAAGAATGAATGTGGAAGCAGTAGAATTAGAAGTGATGAGAAAACATTCCTCATCATATCTTTTGGAAACTTACAGGAAATTTTAAATTGATACTGTTTTCAAACCGCTTCTTGATGAATGCATGGAAATATTAGCTTGTTTTAGGGCAATTTCCTACATCGCTTCCTACATTCTATGGAATCCTTCCTGCTTATATCAGGGAATGTTTTTATTTCCCGGAGTGTTGTTCCCGCTAAATCCAAATGTTTTTAGAGGCATTTATCATCAGGCTATTTCGTAAGTTCAAGAATTGTCACGAGCAGTGCAAAAATCACATGGAAAGCCAGAGTTTTTTTTAAGAAGAATTTCCCTGTTTTATTGGAAGCTTTAGAAACCTTATCACGTGAAGGAAATAGTTTAACTCGAGAAAATGCCTTTCAACTCCATGCGGCTGCTTCCAAAAATTCGTTTTTTCTTGGCATTATATTGATAGATAAATACTCGCCTTTGATGGAACCTGTTGTAAACGTGCTACGATCTATAGCTCTTGAAATGATAAAGATCTCGCAAAACATCAATCCCTGATCATCTGTTGATAGAGATGCGAGAGTTTGTCGAGCAATCTGACGAAGAATTGTATAGCGACGACTATTGCCTCGAAAATTTTGATTTGAACGATGAAGAAGAAATTTTCTGTGAGGACGTCGACTGTCTTGGCGTAATAATTGCCGAGTTGGACACGAATAATCCAAACGAGCCTGTCAATATCGATTTGAAAGTCGTGATTGTACCTTTGCCTGCTCTTGTTTGGTACCCGGATAGAGATAACGAAGGCTGTTCCGAATCGTTCAAAGGACAAAAGAAAGTACACTTGATTGAGAAGACGCCGTTGGAATATTTTATGGAATTTTTCATGGACTTTTTCGACGAAGGAATGCTGGCATTGATTGTTGAAGAAACAAATCGCTATGCATTGCAAAAGGATGCTTCTTTATGTACAAATTTCGCCGAAATGAAAATCTTCTTTGTCATAAATATGCTCATGTCATTCATAAAGTACCCTCGCATTAGGATATATTGGAAAGAAAAGGCTTGCTTGTGCTGTTATGTTGTTACCAATAACTTCCAGAATCACCATCGCTTCCAGAAAATTCGATCTTTCTTGCACTTCACAAATGTCGATGAGATTCCTTTTGAGAACAGAGACAAAGGTCTCAGAGGTTGTCTTTGTTATGCGATATGTTGAGTTTCAAGAATTTAGTTTCCTTTTTATTTTCTTCAGCATTTCGTATTCGACCGATCCTCAACTTCTTAAAAGAAAACTTTAAAAAGGCTTGCATTACGGTAGAGGCTTTGGCAGTGCATGAGAAGCTCATTCCCTTCAAAGCGCGCTCGTCATTAAAAAGTTATTTACTAAAGAAACTAAAGAAAAGGGGATTTAAAATGTGGTGTCTAGAAGGCTTAAATGCATAAATTCGAAAATTTGAGCTTTACCAAGGCGCTAACGTAAAAGAAGCGCAAATTCTTGGCATAAACAAATGTGGAAATGTGGTTGTGCGATTATGTTCTAATGTATTGGGAAAGTTCATAAAATCTACACTGACAATTTTTTCACGAGTTTGCCGCTTGCTCTATATTGGAGAGAGAACGACACACCTTATGTGGGAACTTTGCACCCGAATATTATGAATGAAGCGGCACGGATGCAAACTGAAAAGGTTTTGAAGAATGAAGGTCGGGGCTCGTCATAAATCGTCACTTCAAATACCAATATTTCGGTGGTTTCTTGTTGCAACAACAAATGTGTCCACTTGATGGAATATGGCCACATACGTCGAAATCGGACAACCAGACAAAGTGAACCGCTATAGCCGCAAAACGAAATGCTTCATTGAAATCCTTCCACCGGAAATAGTTAAGGGGTACAACAAATCAATATGCGGGGTAGGTCTGATGGACTAACTGGTGGCACTCTATCGAAACTATCCAACGATGCTATGAACGCCTGAATCTTTTGGAAAAAGAAGTTTCCTGAGGATAAAATAGAACACTTGGAGTTCAAAAGCGAGATTGCCAATGCTTTAATTTTTTTCTGAAACCAGTATGAAAAATAGCAAACTGGGCAGGCCAAATGGCAGATCCTCTGCAGAGAAGGAGTTGCAAAAAACGGCTGATGGATGACTCTGTTCGATACTCCGCAGGTAATCACTGGCAAAAAATTAGCAATAAGAATTTTGCAAGCAGATATTAGACCGAGATATTCTGTGTAAAAAAAGTTCTACGAAATTTTTTCCGTTCATATATTTGTACATCGCCTAATGATAAACTTGGCCAGGTAAAAATTAAAAAAATACATTTTTTTGACTATTTTAAGGTCCCTGATCACGAAAATGAACTTCTCGATTTTTTCCCATCACGGGAAGTACATTTTCTCCTGGGAGGTTTTATTAGAAATGAGAAAACAAAAAACAAATTAAGAACGGTAAAAGCGTAGCACCATGGCTTGGCCGGGATTTGCACCCGAAACCAATGGTATGGCAGTCAAGCATGCTACCGAGGCCGCTAAAGATCTCCACTTTTTCGGGTGCAAGTTCTAGTATTCTACGGTTAGCGGTTACATTTTTTGTTTTGAGTAAAAAAAAAGATACAGTAGTTTCGACTATGGCGTAACACAAGACGTAGAATTATTCAATTCGCTTTTGATGACATCTTTTTTAAAAAATATTTAGCAAAATATTTATTCCATACACCTGAGCATATGACCTTTAAAAGAGTGCCGGAGAGGGGTAATATGTATGAAAAGGAGCATTTTTGCCTTTGACACCTATTCCCTCCGACCACTCCTTAGGGGGGCTCCCATACAAATTTTATGGTTTTTGTATATTTATTCCATACACCTGAGCATATGACCTTTAAGAGAGTGCCGGAGAGGGTAAATATGTATCACCGACCCCCATTACTTTTTCAAAACAAACATTTTTGCCTTTGACACCTATTCCCTCCGACCACTCCTTAGGGGGGCTCCCATACAAGTTTTATGGTTTTTGTATATTTATTCCATACACCTGAGCATATGACCTTTAAGAGAGTGCCGGAGAGGGTTAATATGTATGACCGACCCCCATTACTTTTGCAAAAGGAAAATTTTTGCTTTGGACACCTATTCCCTCCGACCACTCCTTAGGGGGGCTCCCATACAAATTTTATGGTTTTGTCGATAAAACCGGAAACTGTCGATAAATAGGTAGCAAATTTAAACGAGTAAACAAAATTTGTTCAATGCTACTAAGTTCAACAACACATGTAGATAGTCGAAATGTCAAAATTTCACTGTCGATAATATGCCCGGATATTTAATTGGCTGCGGAATTTTGACATTTCAATAACAGATTCTGATGCCCCCAAAAGTATGCGTTGTTTTTTTAATTATAAGATTTATGTCTTCACGCTAGATGGCGCTGTCTCCACCGTCGAAAAAATCGGAAATCGTCGATAAATAGGTAGCAAACTTAAGCATACAAAAACATCAAATGTTGATGTAATTGTGTAAAATTTATATAAGTTCGAGAGTCCAAACATGAATTTTTCTCCCAGTAATAATCAAGCTGACCAACGAGTGCTAACATCAACATTGTACGATCAGTACTTTAGGCACACAAAAGGCTCAAATTGTGATATAAATACCAACACCTGATCACTATCAACCACCCTTCTTACCTACGAGAACGTCGTATTCTACGTAAAAAAAAAATTGCTTAATTTATGTTATTGGCTTGACCACATTAAGACATTAAGGATTTGCAATATTTACTATCCTTAACAGCCAGTTAACACAGCTTCGTAAGTTGACTAAGATTTGCATCTAAATGCATTTCTATCAAGTATATAATTTCCGTTTCCGCTGTTGCTGTTGATGTGCTTACCTGCGTATCCGGTGGCTCGGTGCGGGCAAATGTCGGTATGGAGGAAGCTCTGTTTTCAGCACATTTCTACAATAAAGCAAAAGAAAAAAAGTAGATTCAGTTTTAATGGCAAACCAATGAAGCACTAAACAAGGATAATTAAAGCCACCTAAGAAAAGCATACTTAACATTAACGGAACAAAAACATTAAAAAAAAAACTTAAAAATAAACTATGCTTGACTAAGTTTGAAGAACTTGTCTCAAAAAAAGAAAAAAACAAAATTCTGCCAGTTCTTTAATATTTTGCAAATATTTGCTTCAAGGCTTAATTAAGTCAACTTGCTCAAATTCAAGAGAATTTTCCCACTCTATTCACTCACATTACAAACAGTGCTATCCTTGTTGATGACATTTATTCAACACTAACTGTCGTAAAATGTCAAAACTGAACCAAATGCTGCGTTAAGACTTCCATAAGCAATTTAAGAAAATTACTAAAATTTTGATTCTAAAACTTTATTAGCTGCAGGCCAAAAAGAGGTTTTTGCGTGAAATGTTTAAATTTATAAGGACATTTTTTGGTTTTCTCTTTTGTGGGTCATTAGAGAAGAGCAAAGAAAGCAAAACAAAAGAATTATAAAAAGTAATGATATTATTATTATTATTCGAGGCTCTTAAGTTGTGAAAGTTAAGAGTATTTTAACCTTATTATAAGTGAGCAATTATTTTAGGCGAGCGTAATTTTGTCCTCTTTGTAGTCATTCCAATTTGCTTATTATTAACTCTATTTACATTTTTTCTTATTTACATTCTTCTTCTCAAATATACACCCACACACAATATTATGAGTTCGTATTTTTGTATTTGGCCTACATAGTTACCATAAGCTTCATACATATTTATAAAGCTTTCTATAATGCTTTGAATGATATTTAAAATTAAAGGATAGGCTTTCGCGGTTAAAATGGGTGGGGCAGGGCGTGTAGGTTACTTCTGTATACTTCGATTATTAACCGTAATTGTTGATAAATTGAGTTTTGGGAACCGTTTATTATCACAAACTGTTGTTATTGTTTTGATTCCAATCGTTTTCTATGGAAATATTTGAAAGAGGCCAAAACGGGATGCGAAAATGAAGCTGAAAATTTAAGCTCATTTTCGTTGACATTTTCGTTGACATTTGTGTTACATTTATGTAACGACTTTTTACACATCTAAATTTTCAATGTTTTGACTTAAAATACTTCTGTTTAAGCAAAAAAAAAAAAAAAAAGAAAAGATAACTACAGATACTACTCATACAGTGAGTCAAAAAAGTTTACATGCACCACAATTATGTTGTATTTTTCCCTGTTAATCATCGTATTAAAATAAATAAAAAAGTTAGAACTATGAATTTTATTTCAAATATTACACATTTGTTTATTAATTTAACATAAAAAAAGTACATTTTTTTAAAAAAATAATGAAACAATTCAATAAAACATTAAAAAAGTTCAAAATTTTCATCAGAAAAGTTTACATAGGTACGCTAAAGAGATCTGTAAAGATTATTTATAGAATGAAATTAGTCTTTTAATAACTTAATATTTTATCAGCCCTCCTTTGGCTGCAACTATTGCTTCTAGACGCCTGCGCATACTTTTGACTAAAACATTTGTCATTTTCTGTTATTTTTTCCCACTCAGTTAATAAAGCAGTTTTTAAAGTTTCCTAACACGATATCTGATGATTTCGAAATCGTTTCTCCAATCGAGTTAATATCTGGTGATTGTGGAGGTGTATGCAGCTGCTTACAGTTGTATATCAGCCATTCGCGGAAAAGATATGACGTATGTTTGGTTTCTTTGTCTTGCTGAACATAAAAGTTTGTTGACACTTGGACGCAAATTATTTTTCAAGGTATTCAAATAAACATCCTTGTGCATTTTCTCATTTATAAATGCAAGTTCTCCAACTCCGGATGCGGCCATACACCCCCAAACCGTTACATTTCCGCCACCATGCTTGACTTTTGGTATTAACACGTTGACTGCCGCGGCAATTTTCAGAAAACTGGGAAAAATGACAATTTGATTTTTTCACATTGTATTACTAAAAATTCTATTTTTAGATCACAGGTATCATCAAAAAGCAGAAATGATGTTTTTTTAGGAGCAAAAGGACCTACGAATTATCTCGTAGTTGGCTTTTATCGATTCTAGCACTGATATAATACGGTTTTATGACAAAAATGACAGGTTTAGTGAGTACGAAATAACTCGTAGTTGGCACCCTAGAGGGGAACGCAATCTACGAGTTATCTCGTAGTCGGCAGACAACGGGTTAAGTTATTTTCTTTCATCTCTGTATTGGTCTTTCTCCAGATTTTTCCGGATTTTTGGAAATACAAATTTTTTTTTTGGATTTTCTCGAACGGCGGCGACGACGTCGCGTTCCTCACGTGGCGTTAAAATTTTTGGTCTTCCCGATCGTTGCTTTGTTTGCAAATTACCGTTGTTTGTGAACGATTTTATCACAGTTTACACACTAGCATGCGATTTTCCAATTATTTTGCCGATTGCCCGCAATGCATTATTTTCCAAATATAATTTAATTATCAATTTATGCAATTCTAACGGAATTTCCTTACCGCGGCCCATCATAGCTATCTTCTTAGGGACTTTGAACTGAAAATTGCAACTGAACTCAAAATATGCTAATAATTGCAGTGATTCTATTCATGATCAACGAAAAGTGTGAATGGGAAACAGCAATTAACGTTACATTAGCAACAACAATTTCTGCTGAAAAATCTTGTTGACTTTTTTGACAATTGTTTTCAGTTTTTATTTTTGCTTTTGTCGCACGTATGCAGCGACTCTGAAAAATAACGGGACGTGGATTCTACATACCAATAAAGTGAATATTAGTGTCTAACTATTTATCAAAACATAGTTAAAGAAAATAAAAATTTAATCAAATTTTAAAATGGTTTAAGCAATGAACTACATGTGCATGTAAACTTTTTGATTCACTGTAAATATGAGTGTGCAGAAATGATGCAACAATTGAGCAAAAATATCAAAATTAGAACTGTTTGACAACAATTTCGTGGACTTTATTTAACATGAATGACAATTATCAAAAAAAAAAAATTTCCGAATTAACGATTATTTTTTAGGTTAGAGTCAAAAATTTCAGGTGTTCAATACCTATTTAGCCAAGTTTGCCTTGGTTCGAAATGGGATAATAGATAAATGAGAAAAAAGGGGCAATCCGGTGAAAAATGAGTAGGATGTTCTGTAGGTTGTTGACGAAAAGCCGTAGAGTCATGCACTGAACACATTGTCGACGACAGCAACGACAAACTGTCAAATTAGGAATAGTTCTATATCGACGACACAACAATGCGAAATTAGACCAAATTCTTTCCAAAAGAAATACATGTAAAAAAGAGTTGGCTGTGTCGTGGACAAGCCCGTAGATTTTGATGTGACAGTATTTATATATCTTCGTTCTTATTCTTGTCCCTAACCTTTCTTTTGTTCCCAAACTTATCCTCATACTTCAGTTTTGTGTCCAACCTTCATGTCCTAACTCTTGTTTTGATCCCTGACCAAGTACTTGAATTAATCCCTTTCCTAGTTTGGAAAGTTGTGTTTTAAGTGTTTCTAAATCTTTGTCCTAATCAATATCCTAAATCTATCATAGACCTTTTTTGGTTTCATAGTCCGGTTTCTTTGTATTATTTTGTTGTTTGTGAGCAATGTTTGTTGTCACGAAAAACTGTTGAAATCATAACTTTTGTTTTCAGCTTGTCAGAACATTTAGATTGTTGTTGTTGTTTATGTTTATGTTTATGTTTATGTTTATGTTTATGTTTATGTTTATGTTTATGTTTATGTTTATGTTTATGTTTATGTTTATGTTTATGTTTATGTTTATGTTTATGTTTATGTTTATGTTTATGTTTATGTTTATGTTAATGTTTATGTTTCTGTTTATGTGTATGTTTATGTTTATGATTATGCTTATGTTTTTGTTTATGTTTATGTTTATGTTTATGTTTATGTTTATGTTTATATTTATGTTTATATTTATGTTTATGCATATGTTTATGTTTATGTTTGTGTTTATGTTTATGTTGATGTTTATTTTTATGTTTATGTTTCTGTTTGTGTTTATTTTTATATTTATGTTTGTGTTTGTGTTTATGTTTATGTTTGAGTTTGTGTTTTTGGTTTTGGTTTTGGTTTTGTTTTTGTTTTTGTTTTTGTTTTTGTTTTTGTTTTTGTTTTTGTTTTTGTTTTTGTTTTTGTTTTTGTTTTTGTTTTTGTTTTTGTTTTTGTTTTTGTTTTTGTTTTTGTTTTTGTTTTTGTTTTTGTTTTTGTTTTTGTTTTTGTTTTTGTTTTTGTTTTTGTTTTTGTTTTTGTTGTTGTTTTTGTTTTTGTTTTTGTTTTTGTTTTTGTTTTTGTTTTTGTTTTTGTTTTAGTTTTAGTTTTAGTTTTAGTATTAGTTTAAGTTTTTGTTTTTGATTTTGATTTTGATTTTGATTTTAATTTTAATTTTGATTTTGATTTTGATTTTGATTTTGATTTTGATTTTGATTTTGATTTTGATTTTGATTTTGATTTTGATTTTGATTTTGATTTTGATTTTGATTTTGATTTTGATTTTGATTTTGATTTTGATTTTGATTTTGATTTTGATTTTGATTTTTATTTTGATTTTGATTTTGGTTTTGATTTTAATTTTGGTTTTAATTTTGATTCTGATTTTGATTCTGCTTCTGATTTTGATTTTGCTTTTTATTTTGATTTTGATTTTGATTTTGATTTTGATTTTGATTTTGATTTTGATTTTGATTTTGATTTTGATTTTGATTTTAATTTTGACTTTGATTTTGATTTTGATTTTGATTGTGATTTTGATTTTGATTTTGATTTTGATTTTGATTTGGATTTTGATTTTGATTTTGATTTTAATTTTGATTTTGATTTTGATTTTGATTTTGATTTTGATTTTGATTTTGATTTTGATTTTGATTTTGATTTGGATTTTTATTTTAATTTTGATTTTGATTTTGATTTTGATTTTGATTTTGATTTTGATTTTGATTTTGATTTTGATTTTGATTTTGATTTTGATTTTGATTTTGATTTTGATTTGGAGTTTGATTTTGATTTTGATTTTGTTTGTGCTTTTCTGAGATTCATTTGTGATGCAATTAATCCATGCAACAATAATGCATTAGGAGGAGCCTCATGACGCCGTCAACTTTTTTTATCATTTTTTTTAACATTTTGGTTTTATAAACTTTACTGTTACGCCAGTAGTCACAGAGTTAAAATTTCATGCAACGTTTTTCATTGTTGTAGCATTTTCACTGCATTATGTGGTTGCCACCCTGAAATTATGACGATATGAATTTTTTATATTTTAGTTGTGAGGCTTAATAGCACATCTATGATGTCGTTAATAAAATTTACCGTAGCACGTCTCCTGAGTGTGTAATAATTCTATGCAACGGTATTACATTTCTGTTACATAAGCTGCTATCTTCACGACCTGACGACATCGGAATTTTGTTTTTTATTTTTGTCGTAAGGCCAATTATAAATCCTTAATTTTCCTTTTCAACATTTATCGTAGCTCATATACTCACCGAGTAATAATTCAATGTAACGCCGTTGCATAAAGTTGCATTTTCGATCTTCGTGCGGCTCTCTCTGTGTTCTAAAAAACAATTTTGTGTCTAATGTTTTTGTAAGGGCTTAGAGCAGGCCTTTATTGGCATTGTGATTTTTTTTTTATAATGACGTCAAAAAATTAACCTTTACAGTCGTACTATTATTTCAATCATGGCACCTGTACTCAGCGAGTAACACTTCAATGCAACGCCGATGCAGTTTGAAAAAACTATTTTTTCAACTTTTTTGGAAACCTGCGCAGTAAAACGTAACTTCGTTACGTCAAAAATTTGACACATGTCGTAATGTCGCTGTTGCCATGTGAATTTGATTCTGAGGCAAGTGTATGGCTTTATCTGAGTCAATTCTAGTTACAAGGCAATCCCTACAAAGAATCTACATACATATGTACTTTTCTATCACCAACTACAGCTTTTATGTTGTAAATAGGTCCGATGAATTTTCCATTTAAGTTGATTAGTTAGAAATGAGGAAAGCAATGAAGAGCGGTTAAACCATAGAACCATGATCTAGCTGGGTTTTGAACATTCCTGACCTCTGGAATGGCAGTCCAAAAAAAAAAAACTTATCAAATTAATTACACATTTTTGCTATAAATTTGTTGATAGTTTCTTAGACGTAAAAGAAAGAATTAAAAAGTTATCAGAGCACAATCAAAAGTGCCTTTCATATTCCATTCATTATAATCCATATTTTCAGAAATCTATTTCCATGAGTCTTAAATTATAATTGCGTTATTTATTGCAGGAATTTGTATTAAAATAAAATGCCTTATAGCTTATAAAAGCAAATAAAAAAAAAAAAAACAAAAATATATACAAAAGGAAAAATGGAAAAAGTGATAAATAAATAAGTTGATAAGTTGAATGGAAAAAAGATACGGCTTTCCTCAAGTACCTTTGAATATTTCCTCACATTTTTGTCCCCCAACCACTTGACTAAAGTTATTTTCTTATTTTCATAAATTAATGTTCAGATTCATAAAAGTACTGTGGCAACAAGAAAACCACAAGAAAGTGAAAAAGTTTGTGTTCTTAGGCTTTGAGTGCAAAGAAGGCCTGAGGACGAAACAAAAAGTTCAAATAAAGTAAAAAGTCTTTAAATAGATAAAATGCCGTAAAGATTAAAGTAAAAGTTAAAGTAAAACATAATTTTGCGAGTACCGTTTAAGTGATTAAAACTGCTATAGGTTAAGGAGCGAGGACATGGCATGAAATTGTTTTTTTTTTTTTACTTTAAAAACATTTAAGAAATTCTTTAAAAATTTACAAATGAACACTCTATATTTTTTACTATTATCACAATATTTCTCAATAAAACTTCTGCTTACATTAGACGACCTTAATACAACAGGACAAAATGTAATTTCACATCTTTGCAATACATATATGTATGTAGAAAAATACTTACATACGATATCATTGGAATGTTACGACTCTGCGATACAATCGCCTCGACAAAACAATGACCCTCTGGACCAAAAATCGTCGCAATGCCATCACATATCATTTCGGTAATAGCTTTGGTGGCCAGCACCGTGTCACCCTTCGTGTCGGTCCAACGTAGTGCCAACGAAACGTTCGGCAGTATAACGGTATCATTGTTGATCTATAAATAATTGCAGAAAAAAAAAAGAAAGAAATATGTGTTAAAACGCACGCACGAATACACTCATGCAAAAGCATTAAACACGCAATGCGCGCTCTGCCTTACCTCATCCAAGGCCATTGTAAGTGCACCGGATATGGCCAAGCCTTGCTTGTCTTTCAGTTCACCGGTTATGGCCGTTAGATAGCCAACATTGAGCACAGTGCGATTCTGTGCATCACGTACTGGCATCACACTCGGGACAATAGTTGCTGCCACCGAGAGCAAAAAAAGCAGATTAAAGGGCCAACGCGTCATGGCCCCTTAGGCCGGGGCCGATCAGCGCGACACCTATGGGTTGGAATTTTTTTCTCTGCAAGAAAGAAAGAAAGAAAGAAAATATAGAAATATTTGTTAAAAAAAAAAAAACTTATAAATGCAGGATGCTTAGAACAATAAATGGCAACAATGGTTGAGTGCTTGGGTTATTTTTCTATACGGTCCATTACAGACATGTCTGATTACTTTGGAAACGACAGTCAACCAAACATCCACCCACACTGGGTTGTGGGTTATGGTTGCTGGGAAATGCAGGTTAATGCCAAAGAACTCCCATCAGTGGATATGTCGATATTATTTTGAGAAGCATTAAAAAAGTTACGATAGAAAGCAAAACAGAGAGAGAAAGAGAAGAAAACAATAGAACACGTACATGTTAGAAAAACGTATTCTAAAAAAAAAACTATTGAGTTGAAATTTGGAAATGATGTTTAAATGAGCCAACATAAAAATGCGCAGAGACAACGAACTAGTGAGACTATTTGTAGTGGAAAACTAAGAAAAAATAATGTATAAAAATAAGAAGCCACCGATAAATGTATAAGAAGTTATGCAAGTACTGAACTCGTTTTTTTTTTTTTGTTGTAGCAAAGACAATCACCTATTAGTTTGTATATTAAGATAGAGTTACGAAATGAATGTTATCTTTAAGGAAAGGTCAATGATAATGACTCAAAAGAGTGTTCAAAATAAACAGTTTAGAGGAGTTTTTCGCAGTGCTTTATTCCAATATCTTAGTATCAAATATTGATAATACGTGGGTAGTACCAGAAGTATCCGACGTGACACATAGATGGCGGCTCTTATTTGAAAAAATTAGTATGGCAGAAAATACCAATCTTATAAAACTTGAGTTTGACCAATCTTATAAAACTTGAGAAGTTTGACAACGCAACGCACGTTGTTTAGTATTTGTTGGGAAGCCATCAATAGCGAACGACCTTAGTGAATTTGTAAACATGGCTTAAAGTTGATCATCACTGTATAGTATCCGACCTAATATTCGGTTTTTTCCAAATATTTACTTCCTCAAATTTACGAATACTAGCACTACTCCTCACTTTTATTATTAAAAAATGTGGGAGTCAGATACCTACATCTCTGCTCCTCTTTCACTAGTGAGCAACTTTTCAGTGCAAAAGGGCATATATAGGGTTCTCCAATAGGGACTTGACAACTTTGAATTAAATTTCTGAACGCACACTTTCACTAATCTTAAATTGTCACTGTCAATTTATTCAGTAAACTCAACATTTTCATCATGGTAAAGAAAACGAACGAACAACGTCTGCAAATTATAAAATTATAAAATTGATGAATTTCATCGCAAAATCATCTTCAATGACGAAGCTCATTTTTTGTTCAATGGGTTCGTCAATAAGCAAAATATGCGTCATTGCTCGGGTAAAAATCTACATGTGCTTTATGAATCACCACTTCATCCACAAAAAATATCTGTTCAATGTGGCTCAGAGCCAATATGAGGAAAAAAAAAATTGTGAACACCAAATAATGACATGTCTATACAGAGAGTTTAGTTCGAGTTTGCAGTACAAAGTTGAGTTTTGCCACTGAATGCAAAATAAACTCTTGAGTACTCCAATATAATTTTGCAGGATTAAACTCAACTAAACTCAACTCTATTTCTGTGTTTATCAAAACTCAATTTGAGAAATTCCTAAAAGTATGCTAATTTCAAAAGTTCTTATGAAAAGGCACGTTCAGATGCAACTTGTACAATTTTGTGGTGAGAAATGTCAAAAACAGCTGTTCTAAAGTTGTGCAACTTACAATTTGCAAAAAATAGCAAAAAATAATAGAACAAAAAAGCGAAGAAAAGAACTTGGGCAAGTGTAGAAGATGAGGTCTTCATATTAGAATGGGCCTATAAAAATTAAAAAATTGCGCGCAGAGCAAGGAGGAATTCGCACGTGAATGCAGAAATGGCTGCAGCCTTGTCCTCAAGTGGAATTGTTGTCACGGTGGTGAATGAGCCGAAAAAATATGAGAACACAAGAGTAAACAATGAAAAGTGAAACTAACCGCATCTTTATGTATTCTAAAAAGAGCATTATCGTTCGTGAGAGACACAATAAGCATTCCATTTTTTCATATCAAAATATATTGTTGCTCGTTTCTTTCACGAACGATAACACTCTTTTTAGAATACATAAAGATGTGGTAAATACAATTCTGCCGATGCATTTCAAGCTAAACTCAAACTAAACTCTCTGTATAGACATGGCATAATCTGAAGAAATTTTAAAAAACAATTTCGATCTTTTTTTTTATGGAAGTTAGGGGTGGCGCAGTTAAGTTTTTCTTCGTATCTTCGGCATTTACAGTCAGATATTAAAATATGGTATATCAATGTTTTTGTTTCGATGAGTGCTTTGTGAACTTTTTTTGCTCTGAAGGTCATTGGGGTCAAGCACCGCATTTTAGTACTAACCCACCAGATCCCAGTTTTTACCATACATAATGTACCATTCTAAGGTGATAAAATTAAAGCACACAAAAAATAATAAAACTCTTCGGAATAAAGTACAGGGTGTTTTTTTAACTGCATGAGAAGTTTCGATGGTTTTTGACCATGTTTTGACAGTTGAGAATGTCAGTTTTATAAACCATAATTTTCTGGATGGTAGGTACTAGAACGAGGTGATTGACCCATATGACCTTTAGAGCAAAACTCTTCGTAACAAAAACGGTCTAGTGGCCATACAACAACTTCTGATGAAGAACGTTCAGTTAGAGATAGTAACTGCAGAAATGATCAACAGAATCCATGAATATCGTATTCGACAATCCGAAAGTGAAAGTGCTTGCGATAGTTGAGGCTACAAAGATATCAATTCATAAAATAGATAAGGTATTGAATTGATTAGTACATAGCTGACTAGGTATATAAATTTTGCATGATAATATGAGTAAGAAAAAGCTGACTGCAAGATGGGTCCAAGAAACACAAAAAGTTCGTGATTCTGAGTTTTTTTTTTTTTTTTTTTTAGCTTTGAACCAAGGATTTCAGGTGGAATACCTATTCAGTCAAGTCTGCCTTGGTTCGAAATAGGGTGATAGTTTAGTGGGAAGGAAAGGGCAATCAAGTGAAACATGTGTAGAATGTTCTAAGCGTGGTGGAAAGCCAAAGAAACATGTGAATTTGAATCAGAGGTAAGTGTTATGCCTTTACCTCAATCAATTCAAGTTATAAGGCAATCTCATCCACAAACTTCTCTACCATCAACTACAACTTCAAGTCGTAAATATTGATGAATTTTAAATTTCAGTTGATTAGAAATGAGGAGAGAAAATTTAGAAAGGTTTTTAAAGCGAAGGACCATGGCCTGGCCGGGAATCGAACCCGGGACCTCTGGGGTGGCAGTCGAGCACGCTAACAACTCGACTACCGAGGCGCCCGTTTGAACGGGGTATTTCAGGCAAAACGACCTTATTTATTTAAAGCAGAATTCAGTCATTTTTGTTTTTTTTTTTTGGAAGACAATGCAAAAGAAGAAACAACCATCTCACAAGTCATTGGAACCAATGGCAAAACTCTACGCATTACCTTTTTTATTGCTTCCTCATACACAGTATTCACCTGATATGACCCGCAGAAGCCTTTCATCTTTTTCCCAATCCCAAAAGGTGGCTCACGGAAAAAATTTACATCGAATGAAGAAGTTGAATTGGAAATCGATACGTATTTTGGAGAGTTGGACAAAAAAAAAATTGGTCATTTCAGCTCTTGAAAGGACTTTGACCGAACTTCTTATGATCAAATTGTGTTGTGTGTATTATTAAATGTTTGTACACAATTGATCGAGAACGGGACCTATAAGTTTTATGCCGACGCCGAATGGCTAATGTGCTTGTTATTAGGAAACCTTACATGGCATTTGACGGCCGATAAGATAAATTAATTTCTATTGAAAAAATTCTTTGGGGTTCGAACCTGGTCTCGAATTAACATCGAGTAGTTCACGCATTATTTAACGCACTCGACCACGACCATCACAATCATGCTGAACAATCCGTACTTAGCAAAAAGTATTGAAATGTTGAAAGATCGTGGGAGTTAGTCTAAAGGAGAGCTAAAAGGAGAAATTGAATCCATGAAGGAAATTTTGTTAAAAAATTACGTTTTCCTTAATTAGACCGAAGACTTATTGAATAGCCTTGTAATATAATTTACTCGCTTCCATATTTGGGTTTGAAAGACACCTAGCGGAATTTTGTTAAATTTACCTAGTCAATTCATAGTTTTTTCGTGATATACTCTTCTACTATTATGAATAGCATAATTTCAGAGTAAATAAAATAGAGCTGTTTTCTAACGCAAGCAGTGACACTAATTATTGTCAACGTTAACAAAGGACACACAAAACCTTTGACAAGCTTTCAATATTTACCAGACAAGGTGAACGCAAACAAGCGCTAAACAAACAAACACACACACACACAAACACACCTAAAAGTAGACCCCGACAGCGCTCATAGCCAATACAGGCAATGAATGCATAGCAGGACACGTGTTGTGTAAGTTGCAAGGATAATTGAGCAGTTAGAAGCAGCAACTGTTGAATGTTTGGCTATTTAGGTGTGAGTGAGGCGGCGAGTAGCTAGTAAATTTTGTGAATTTTAATTTTGCACTTGATGTTAAAAGTAGCTATTTACACAAGCATTGAAGGGCGGTGTTTGTTTTTTTTTTCTTTTTTTGATTCAAAGAGAGATGCTTGGACAAATAAATTCATGAAAAGCGATTATTAAAGCATATTTAAGCGTTATTTACAGCAAATGCTAAATAAATTAGAAATAAATATGTGTAAAAATGAAAAGAGAGAGAAAACAAACCCAACACCATACCATGCAAGGACATTTTAATTAATTTTATTTCCTTTTTGTGTGCTGTGACTTTTGAACGTTTTCACTTGATTTTAATTAAACTGTTTCATGTTTAAGCTTGATTTTCCGGAAGTTAACAACGATTTCCGGCACTCTTCGTTTGTATGCGTTGCTATTTTATGCCCGAGACGCTGCAGAGAAAAGCTTAACGCTGAACTACGTTTTAAATCCCATTTGAATTGGTATTAAATGTAACTTTTTGGCTAAGCCGATTGTGTTTTTCGTTACTGGGTGGGTAAGGAGATTAGCCTTTTTTTCAACGATTTAGTAAGGTTTAAATGTTTTTGTTATTAAAAAAAAAAATATTTTAAAAAGTTAAACAATTCAGGTTATGCCAAAGTTTAGCTGAGAATTAAGCATCGAAAAATTTTAAGTGGAAATGAGATTTGTTTTAAAATTTTATTTCAAATATAGGATTATCCATTTTCTCCTTTGGAAAATAAAGATTTAAAAACACACGAAAAATTCGATAAAAATCTTTTTTTGTTATAATGTTTAAATTTTGCCCTTATACGTGGAATACAATGTCATTCAAATGTCCTCCACAGAATCTTTTTGACGTAATTTTCGATGATTTTTGTGCACAACTCGGGCACTAGCTCGGCCATGATACTATTGAAACTGTTGGGCATAGAATCAAATAATACTCGCAAATATTCTGCCGTATTATCTTCACATCAAACTATTTTAATGGTTTTCTTCAGCTCTACCATGGTTTTAGACTTCAATATGTTAGTTTGGGCTCTCATTAGACTCCAAACATTTTCAATTAGATTACGGTCTGGGATGTTTCCCGGCCAGTCCAATAAAATAATGCCCAGATCATCCTCAAAGTTTGCAATCTGAAACATAAAAAAGGACCAATTAACTTAAAAACGTGGTAAAGATGCTAGGAATTCAAGTTGTTACTTACCGAGTGAGCTCAATGGCAAGGAGCAGAATCGTCTTGGAAAATGTACTTGTCTCCTTTTCGGTTATCGACTCTAAACTTAGGATAAGCCCGTTGAATATTATATCTTCGTATTTTTTGGCATTCACTACATCCTCTAGCATCAAAATTTTATCCATTTTGTATTTGGAAATACATCCCCATACCATGACATAGGGTGAATGCTTGACGGTGGGAAGCATGTTAATTTCCTGAAAGCGTTTATCTACTCTACTGCGTACTGTGCGAAAACCATCCGATCCTATGAGCTTGAATTAAGATATACCTGAGAATATAACTTTTGAACAGTCAGATTCAGTCCATTCTTTTTGAAGCGAAGCTTTTTACGCCTCGTTCTGCGATTTGCTAGAGTGAAATCAGAAAAATCGACACTTTTTTCCGACACCTTTTTTCTTAGAATTGATATTGTTTTTTGCTTGCTTCAATTGAACCAGAAAATGTTAAATTAAAAAATAATTTCTTGCCCGCTGCAGGATTTGAACCCGCAACTCACAGTTCTATCGTTTGTTGGTTATGTCCTCTAACCATTACGCTAAAACCCTTTCTTTCACAACTTCGTTGATTCAGTGATAAACATTAGCTAAAGCTATGTTTCAGCAGATCACTATAATCGATTACTTTAAGAAAGGATTGTGTGTTGGCTATTCTAGGACTGTGTATTGGCTAGCCAATCGACAAAAGTAGCAAACAAAACGAACTAGAGCAAAGATAACTAAATTTACCGAGCTATGGTTTGAATCTTCGGTTTGTCCATGCGAACTAAAAGACCTAACGAACTAAAAGAACGAAAGAACTAAAAGAAATATTCACTAAGGATTGTGTATTAGATGTTGTTTCTACTTCCTACTAAAGGTCGTTATAAATATCGTTAAAAATAAACAACCTGTAATTTGATTAAATTGTAACAAAATTAATGATTTTTGTATATTTATTCCCTACAACTGAACAGGGGGCTTTAAGGCAGGGCCGAAGAGGGTTAATATATATGAAATATATACTTTGTTATTTTAAAGTTTTGAATTTAAAAATTATTTTAATCGAAAAAACGCTATTAAATTATCAAATCTATGAATTTGCGAAAATGCTTCGCTTCTCTCGTGTGTCCAGTGACGCACCTGTGTTTTTTTTTTTTCAGCCCAGTCAAGTCGTCTTTCCTTCAGTTTTTTGGTTTAAAATGTTTTTTTTTTTTGCAGGTTTTCTGGCCAATATACTCATATCCTTTAGCCGATATTGGGCTGTTCGTGTAGATATAATAATTTGATGTGATTGCTGTACCTCTGCTCTATTATAACCTGTATTTTTGAAGCGATCTAAAAGACATGTTTTGAATATAATACGGTCTTCCCTTGGATTAGTGCACTTCTTCCATCCAGAGCCTTTTTTGCTCTCCAATTGCTCAGTTTCCCGATATTTTTGCAAAAATCGGAGCACTGAGCTTTCATTAAAATGTATTTTAGCCGCTTTCCTACGAATAGGAACAATTTCATTGATTTTCATAACGCTCTTCTGAATTTGTTACCACTGTGCTGCTTTAACCATGATGTGCATTGTATCATTTTCCAAAATTCAATAAAAAATCTATTCAAAGTACACACAAAATTTCGAAAAAGTTATAAAGAACATCCGAGAAATCCGTTTTGAAAAATCAGCGTGGCTTTTTTTTTGCGTTGGATGTATATTTAAGAGTTTTGACGGAGTGGCTTTTATAATGGTTGAATTTTTAAGCGTTTGGTTTTTGAAAATTAAAAAAAACATAAAAAATTTCAAAAAGTGAATGAAATATTTATTTGGATCGATATATCAATGCCCGCCATTTACTTTTTAAAAATCATTTCATACAAATGTTGCCCACGGTTACGATTCAGGTGGTCCTCTCTGAAAGTCAAATTTTGGCACATTTCTTCCAACATTTCAGCCGGTATGACCAATGACGCGTTTAATGTTTTCTTGCAAGACAGCAATCGTGGTTGGCTTGCCCTTAAGACGAGAGACTTGACGTACCCCCACAAAAAATAATCTAGTGGAGTCAAATCGCACGATCTTGGAGGCCAATGTACTGTGCCAAAAAAACAGATTAATTGTTCAGCAAATTCACCTCTCAATTGGTTCATTATATCGCAAGCAGTATGGCATGTGTCCAGTGGCGCATCTTCATATGGGCTGAAAGGGCTTTAGCCCCCTCCCCCCTTGGAGAATTTTTTCTATGGAAAAAAAAAATTAAAAAAAGTTAAAAGACATTTCAGCCCCCTGGGCATACAAAACTGTAGTTTCTTCCCTCCCCTCTTCTGGGGAATCCTAGATCCGCCACTGCATTTGGAACAGTCCAATTCTTCCATTTTGCACAAAAAAAGTCCGTAATCATCGAATGGTATCTTGCCCCATTGACCATTACGTTGCGGTCATCATCGCCTCTAAAGAAGTACGATCCAATGATGCCGCCGGCCCATAAACCGCATCAAATAGTGCATTTTTCAGGATGCATTGGCAGCTCTTGCACTACCCCTCTGGATGTTCTTCGGACCAAATTCGACAATTCTGCTTATTCACGTACCCATTGAGTCAGAAGTGAGCATCATTGCTGAAGACAATTTTGTAATAAAAAAGTGGATCTTCATCCAGCTTTTCTTAGGCCCATTCACCCAAATTCGGTGGTTTGGCAAATTGGCCGGCTTAAATTCTTGCTCCAACTCTAATTTGAAAGCCTTCAGACCAATATCCTTCCGTACAATTTTCCAGGTGGTCAAATAACACAGCCCCAATTGCTGCGAACGGCGATTAACACTTGCGAATACGGCAGCAGTATTCTCCTCATTACGCACTCTACGGATACGTGTTGGTGGATTGATGTCAAATAGAGTGAAATTGGTGTGAAATTTGAAATGATTATGACGACCATAACATGAACATAACTTGCGAAACACATATTTCACACAGCACCAATTTTGATAGAAAATTTCAATAATTTGCAAACTTTGTTCGGAAATCGGTATACTCATGATGAAATGGCAAGTCGAACTGAACATTTTTGAGTTATACACATGTCACGAATCATGCGTGAACTGTCAAAAACAATTACTTTAAAAACCAAAAGGCTAAAAAAATCACCCTTTATAAGCTCAATAACAAAAAATATACGGTTAAAATTTTTGCCTAATATGGGAAACTAGCAACCACTGGTGCGCGTTGCTGCACCCATCAACTATAAAAATAATATTAATTGGCGCTGACCGCTGACGCCGTTCATTGTGTTCAGCGTATATTCTAAGAGTTTTGTCGTTGTTTGGAAGCGCTCTATAAAGAAGAGGCAGAATAAAGTGAAATGTGGGCGGAAAATTGCAATAAAAAAAACTTGTATGTATCTTGGTTGCGAGCGTTCAGCGCGAGCGGTTTGCGAAAGCTTTACATTTTTCTGACTTTCATTTTGTTGTTAACAAACGCTCTATTAAGAAGAGACAGAAGAGAGCGAAATATGAGCAGCGAATAGTTTTGCTCTGAGTAACGTTGTTCTCATGCTCTGTTAAGAAAAGAAAAAGCAACATAACAACAACAATTATATGCAAACTTTAATAAGCTATAACTTAAAAAATATAAATTTTTAAGAAATAAAAAGTCCAGTTTGCACATCTATAGGTCTAAACCTACCAAGAAATACTAAATTTATTAAGATTGGACTTGTACTTAAAAAGCCTTACGCTGGACCAAATTTGGGTTTGCGTAATATATATAAGATAGGCATGAGTGTGGGCGGATTTTAAAATATTTTTGACTGCGATCTCATATAGTTAATTGCAATGCATGTGTCAAATTTTATTGGTCTACGACGAATACGACTTTTATTTATTAACTCATTTTGTATGAGACTCAACCACTGTGCGCCGTGGAATTGACAAATTTGGGTCTTCAGCCACACTTTCTTTAACAGCAGCGATATTTTCGATGCATAACGATAATGCACACGCCTTACAATATTAGTGACCGATCCAATTTCTTCACTATATTGTAGGATGTGTATGATGACCAAAACATTCTCATACTTGCCGACGGCAGAATCTCCCAACAAGCAAGAAAATTATTTTTCTCCAAGCTTGGAAGAAAAGTGTTCAACCTCTACTTTATCTCCAAGTCATTTCTCCAAGTCAACTCCAATATCTTGGAGTTGAACTGGAAATTGGCTTGAGATGTGTTAGTTTTCAAAGTGGCAATACTGTTGAAGTGTAAATAAAAAATAGAATTTGTTTTTGTGTGTGGCAAGACTACGTTGTTTTGGTTGTTGTGTTTTTTGTTAATTTGTGAACATTTCTCGAACAAAGTGAATTGCACCAAAATATTGAAGTGAGTAAGAAAGTGCAGCAAATTATTTCAATAAATATATAAATTCAAATAATAATATAGTAAAAGGTAAGATGAGAAAGAGAATAAAGCACGAAGTGCAGCAAGATTTTCTATCAGACATGCATGCAAGGGGAGCACCAGAAGCACCTGGAATTTTTACTGTTGCAGAAGGAGCTATATTGCTTACAGAAAGAGATAGGATAGGAGCGGTAGAAGTGCCAGGAACGTCAACTATTGCCCGAGCACCTGCATTACCACTTTGAACTTGTGGCAACTTCAGATGAGGGGCAATGCGGAGCAGAAGAAAATGGATACAGCTCAAAAGAAGTGGAATGTAATGAAGAAATACGCCCGCAGGTAACTTTAAAAAGTGATTTCGAGAATTGGGCCGTTGTAAATATCATTACAAATGGGGCAACAAACTCCTCTCTTGAAATATTAGTGCGCCATGATAGTTCTCTTGCACTAGATCAGTGGTATTCACACGCATTGTACTACAATTTTCAACCGTTGTGCTTGTTTTTGTAGCTCTCTCGATCTCTGCACTGACAAAAATTGTGGTGCAGGTGTTTAACAAGAATTGTGTTATAATTATCATTGTCATCATCATTATTAGTATCAGTATCATTATCATTATCACTATAATTATCATTTTCACTATAATTAATGTCATTATAATTATAATTATTCGGCAATAACGCATTTTCATATGCCTCAAACGCAAAATAAAAATTAAATAACCTTATGAATTTATAAAAATGTGTAATATTCTTAGGTTAAAATTATTTTTAATGATTGAAATAAAAAAAAAAAATTTAAAAGACAGCTTAGAGATCAAGTGGATATCCAGCCTTATCTCAACTGGAGATCGAAAGTCCATTTCCCCGGAGAATAGCTTAGATCTCAAGTGGAGGTCAAGTGGACATCCAGCACTAGAGATTGGAGAAACGAACTGAAGCTCCACTTTAGGACAAGCCAATCTCCAAGGGTGATGTTTTTTGGGTTTGATCACCATTAAATCACTTTTAACGACACAAAAACCAGTTTCGATAATATAAACATTTGACAGCTGCCAAATTCCAGGGCTGCACTTTCCAAAACCCCGAAATGAATTACACCCTTTATGTTAGTTATAAAAATATCTGTAGAACAACGTGTGACAATAACATTAAAAAAAAAATGAAATAATAATAATAATTATAAATGCGCGCGTTTATGATTAAGTATTGATTTAATTGCGGTTGATTAATTAATTAAATAACCTGTTGTTACAGTTCAAGCAAAAAAAAAAAAAAAAGTTCCGACTTTAAAAACAGCAGTAATAAAAAAGTTCTGTTTATGACTTATAACAGTATTATTAGTAAAACCAAACAAAAAAGGAGCAAAAAAACACACTTGCATCGAACATTAAAATCAGCTAAAAATAGCTGCTAAGCGTTGCCCGATCTAAGAATAACTCGCTCTTAACGCCTTTATTTTGAAGCTTATGCAAATCAAGCAATTTTCATGCATTCACACACATGCACACATACACATTAATGCATTAATGTCTTGCATATGTGCAAAGTTTTGCATGCATTTCTCTGGCATGTGTGTGTGTGAGTTGTGCAAAGTTCAGCTTAAAATAAGAAATCGGAGACAAACTTTTATTCGTTTTTTTCGCCTGTTACGTTGTTGTTAATGTTTTTTTTTTTTGTTGTTGTCGCTTTTTTTATTCGTGTTTCTTTTGTTTTTGCTATAGCTTTGTTGTTGTTATTATTATCGCAGCGCTACTTTCCGCTAGCTATTTTTAGCCAATCAGTCTTTTTATGTTTGTTTATTTTTATCCCCAATCAAATCGTTGCTTAAGTGCACTTTTTCCGATTTCCTTACATCGCAGTTTAGTTTAGTTTTTCTTTAGTTGGTTTTCTTATATTTTTTTGCTTGCTTGTTTTTTTCTCTTCTGCAAACATGTTCAATGAGAGCGCATCGCGCGAGCACGATCGAGAGTAAGAGCGGTTTGTCGTGTGAGAGCGCACAGTGGGCTTAGTTGGAACTTTCAAGTGATGCCAGATAGATTTTTTTCAACTATTCTAAAGGGTAAACATTTGAAAGTAGGAAAGTAAAGTTTAAACAAATTCGCTAAAAATGCTAATTTCAATAAAATTTTTATTTCGTTATAATGATTAGACTTTGCCATTAAACGTGGAGTACAATATCATTCAAATGTCCTCCACGGGAGTTTTTGCAGAATTAAATCCTTTTAAGGACATTTTTGAATATTTTTGTGCGCAAACAATCAATCTCCTATGTGTGGGGTGAAAATTGTGAATAATTGCAGCATCTATGGATTTACATCCTACCTTGTCTTCTTGATGTTTGTTTAACCTCTAATATTTCAGTACTTCGTAAATTTCATCAAATAACCTTCCTGTCTGATCATGATTTACTTTTTTATTGCCTTAATATCAGTCTAGGTAGAAACTCTCCTGTTAGTTTTTCTTATCATTACTTTAAATCAATTGACTTGTTTACCTTATTTCAAAACTTAGCTGACTGGCATTGGAATGATTGCTGGTTTAATGACTCGTTTGATGACAAACTAAAGGTATTAATGGAAAAGTTGGATTTTATATCTGCTCGCAATGTTCCGTTACTTAATATTCAAGTCTCAAATAATTGTTGTCCATGGTTTATGAGTCGTGTATTAATTTCCATTAGAATAAGAAATAAACTTCACTCTAAATCAGTGATGCTCAAACGCACACAACTAAACTTGATTGGATGTGTGTGTAACACTTAAAGCTTCTCACTGAAAGAAATCTAATGTTAAAGCAATTTGAAAGCTTTCCGAAAGCTTTATGTTCATAAATAGAATTAAATCGACGCAAATCGAAAAACTATGAAATTATTTGTAATAGATTATTTGCTTATAATATATTTCATATTATATTGTTTTTGGATTTTTTATTATTATATATGAATATATATCGTATGGGTATATTTTGAATACTTTGAATATGTGCAGTGCCCTTGTTTGCTTCTTATAATGTTAATATTTCTGGAAAAAATATTAAAATTAAGACGGGGTCAAATAACAGGAAAACGATATGAAAAAAACCGATTTCAAACTGATTTTGAAAAGTTTTTTCCTGAAATTTTCTGACATACTTTTGACATGATAACAAATCAACCAATTGTTGTTGATTTTTTATATCCACGGCACTTAGCACTGAGCTTCGCTTAAACTATTTTTTATAAAAAAATAATCTTTTACCCACCTTTCTAAAAACATTTTTTCACAGTTCTAAAATCAATTTTTTTAAAATAATCTTAATGCGGAGCAAAGTAAACGAAAATCAACTGGTCTGAATGAAATCTAAAATCACAGTGAAGATTTGTTAGATAGACATGATTTATATATGAAGATATCATCACCCAAAATCCAAAAAGCCGCAGCAACATTTTTTTATATATTCTTAGGAAAAGACGAAAACTTTATAAAAAGACACATATTTCAGATTGAACAACCACTCCTTCTTATGCATTTTGTTGATTAACAAGCTAATCAATAAATATTAGTATAGAATTCAGTAAGACAGGTTTCTTTAATTAAATTTATTTTGAAAAGTCAATAATTCGATTTTTTTTGTAGTTATGACTTTTTCAATTATAGGCGACAATATGATTCAGTTTATCAGAATTTGAATTGACTAATTATAGGTCTACAAATGCTGAAACAAATATGTTGGTGAAGAGGCGATCTTATTCTTCGAATTGAAAAAATATTCAATTTTATTTTTAAGTCCTTTGCGGCAAGCAAGTAAACACTTTCATCTAAAAGAAAATTTGGAAAGAGTAAAAACCTTGTATTTAGGCAAACATTAAATTTATGAATTGCACTAACCTTATTTTTCATCCCAATTTTTTTTATTTTGCATTTACAAGTTCTTTTTTGCTGACAGCTATTTCTTAATTGAAAACAGCAAAAGTGTGCTGAATTATTTACATATATTAAATATACATACGTAAATAGCAACATTTTTCGGTATTAACTAAAAACAAAATAAATATAAAATTGCATACAATCATCGCTTACATTACAAAGTGTTGCGTTTCCGAAGAATCATAGTTAACTGAACTGTGCTTTGCTTCTTAATGTTTTCTTTTCGGTGTACAAAAATTGCGTAATTATAATCAAATTAAGCGAACAAAGTGACGTGACCCTTTCTGCTTGGAGTCTGCCTGCAGACTGAAAGCTTTTTAGCAGCGCAAAATTTTATATACCTATACGTTGCAGAAAAAGCTGTTAGCTCTCGAGCTAATTTTGATCGACACTGCTCTAAATGGAAAATTAATCCCTCAATCGCAAATTGGAAAGAATTTTGAAGGGCTCGAAATGCTGCCACTGCCATGATCAGACAAGCCAAGAAGAATTTCTTCAATTCCACACTAAACTCTTAATTAAATTCCAAATTATTATGGCAGAACAGTGAAAGGTATAGTGTTTAATAAAAATACCAGTGAATGCAACTTAGATCCTGATGAGCTAAATAATTTCTTATTAGCAAACGGAAACCATTTCTCAGCAAGCAGTATGAATATTGCCTGCTCTGGGAAAAGTCTTTGAAAGTATTATGGCGAACCAAGTTTCTGAATACCTTAAATCGAATAAGTTATTGTCATCGTTGCATTCTGGTTTCAGAACTGGACACAGTTGTGCTACTGTAGCAGTTAAAATCTTTGTCGGCTTACTCTGCTATATCTTGTCGACTTCTCTAAGGTCTTTGATTCAGTCAATCACTCACTAAGATTACAAGAACAACAATATCTATTTTTTCCAAAGTAACAAGGTTCCGACAATGGATTCTGGTAGAGGGCACAAAAAAACAACATACGTGTATCGACGTGTTGGAATAGGGGATTAATTTTAACATTTGTTTTGATTTTTCATTTCATAGTTTTTATTTGAACCTAATGGATCTTATCAGCCAAAGTGCATCTGATAAGGTTCGCTGTAATTGCTAACTATGATGCGCCAAATGAGTAAAAGACTTTTTTCATAGAAAGTAACCCCTAATACCAAGTTTTGTGCGACATTTTAACATCAGTTCTGAATAAGTACGAAATTAACCCATAAACACATATTAAGTTTTGACTAAATTCGGCACTTAAGTTGAATTTTTAGCTTTGGTGTATTCAGAGGCTTTTGCCTTCTACCACAAAAGGTTCAAAAAAGACCCATAAATTGAGAAGTTAAGGGGTGAAAATATTGGACAAAAATATTCCTCGTAGTATTTCACATAAATCCTAAGAACATATCTCATACCCAAAAAGTAAGTAAAACATGATTTCCTATGCCTATTCACTATAATAATGTTCAAAAAGGGGGAAACTTAAGCCCCCCTAAAATAAGACTCATACGTAAACTTTCAAAACGCCGATACACGTATATTGTTTTTTGTGTCCTCTATTAGAATTCGCTGTCGGAACCTTCTTAGTTTTTTCGTGTTGAACAGTGTGATTAGTGACAATTTTATAAAGATCACCTTTTACCTTTGTAAAATGTTGTTTTTTTTACTTGTATGAACTTGTATAGTAACTAGTGGGAATATACTATGAAAATTTCAAGCAAATCTATTGAGTAGTGTTCGTTTAGGCAAGTCAGGCACAAAGTCACGCCAAGAACACATTTTTGGTGATCTACCCTTTTTCAGATATTCAGTAGTAATGAAAGCTAGCAAAGTTGTAATGAAATGTTGTTTTTCTTTTTTCCCACCACTTTTTGACTGAAATTCCCATTAATTTTTGAACGACCCCGTATTTCAAAAAGTTTTCTTCATTTCTAAAAACCAAAAATTTTTTGCAAAAAAATAAAAAAAAATTAATAAAATATTTGTTATTTCTCAAGAAATACGCTTGATTTAACAAATCTTACCTACGAATTTTGTATGACTTTTTGAAAACCACGTCTCCGGGCACTTCCCCTTAATTTCTCGGATATCAATCGATTTGGATGAAATAATTTTTTGTGATAGTCAACACTCAAATGCATCGGTAACTATCCCAAAAACCTGAAACCTTTTTTGGAAAACCGCTTCTTGGGGTACTTTCCCCCTTATTTCTCGGAAGCCGATCATTCGATTTGGATGCAATATTCTTTTCGTGATAGTCAACACTCAAATGCATCGGTAACCATCCCAAAAATCTCGAAAAAAATGGTCCGGTTAAAATAACTTCTGCATCTAAACACCAGTCATACTCGTCGGTACTAGAATCATCATGAAAAACAACGGCGCTACACCTATTTTTAGTTCTAAACAAAAAATTTTTTAAATTTTGACATTTGGATGCTACAGTTTCGTTATTTTTAGAACGACCCACTTAACTTTAGTACCGACAATAAGAGCATGAATTCTTAATGTTTTCCCGTTTTTCTTTTTATTTTCAGATGATGCACAAACATTTTTTGATAACAACCAGCGGCATAAATTTTTTGTTAGTCTACTTTGACAAGACAATAATTTCTTAATGAAGTTTGTTATTTTAATAATCACATAAAATAATAAATAAATAGATATATTGTACCAGTAAAATAAAGAAATAACAATTAATTTTATCTATTTAATAAAAAACCGTTCTCGATAACTTTTATAATTTATGTGTAATTTAATTTTTAGCAAGGCATTCAATTTTGGGTCGCCAAGACGAAGTGGGGGATTTTTTTCTGTGCGATTTTAAGTAACATTGTTCCACTGTACACTTTGAGCTCTAACTGAAGACGCAGAATAATTTTATTATTTCTCTTGCATTGCAGTTCCGAGCTTTTATTTAATTTTGTTGTTTTATCATGCATTTCTGTGTGCACAAAATTTGCTTTGCAACAATATGGCAACGCTTTGCAGAGCTGATTGTTTTGGTGTTGGTGGGTCATGCGTGAATTTTTTACTTTTATTTGTGTTGTTTTTTTGTCATGTTTATGGATTGGAGCAGGTTTTTTTGCTTATTTAGTTTTATTTTCTTTTTTTTTATAATTTTGTTATTTTGCTCGTTGCATTCGCGTTGATTTTAGCTGAATGCAACTTGTTTGTTTTGTTTTGATTTGATTTTGTTTATTGTTGTTATTTTTATTGTTTTTGTGGTGACTTTTCTTATTTCATTAAACAATGCATTTAATTTATTAAAGCAATTTTTTTATTAATGCCGTTTATTAATAGATTTATAAAAAAAAAACAAAATGGAACTCAATGCAAACTCGCATACAAGCTTCTCATAGTGACTAGTGGATTAACGGCAATGTGCGGCGGGCTTGTAGGAAATAAACGCAGTGCTTTGGAAGAAAATTTTACCCACATTCTTGGAAGTTAAAAAACTTAATTAAATCAGACTCAAGCCAAGTTTATAACTATTATTATTTTCGTTTTTAATTTAGGAATTCTAAAAAAAAAACTAACTTATTATGCCACAATCTCTCAAGTTTCTGGCGGAAGAAAATCTATTTTTAGTATTTTTGAACATATCAACAATATTTGTTTAAATTTAATGTTTATTTTTTCTTAACATTCAAGTAGCAAATATATAATCAAAGTGTTGCTATGTCTTTCATATAATATTCCTAAGCTTTTGATTAAATTTTTGGTCACGTAGTAGCGTTAGTTTTGTTTATTTCTGTTGCCATTGCTTATTTTTATGTTTTTTTTTATTTTTACTGAAATTATTTTACTGATAAACAATTATTTTCCGCAATATTTGTTTGGTATTTAAAATTTTTTATGTGATTTCCTTATTTGCTTTACTTGGTCTCAAGTGGTTGTTTGATTTTTTTGAAATTTTTTCAACAATTTTTTCACTTTATTTTTTTTTTTTTGTATTTTGGTATTTTTTTTTTTTTTTTTTTGTTTATTTATATATTTTTTTTATTATTTTGTCTTAAATTTGTTTACGTGAATTTTTGCTAGTGAACAAATTAGTGGGGCTTGTATATATTTATCCTGCGGCAGTTTCTATTTTTGTCTTATTTACTTGTGTTTTGTGTTTTCTTTCTTTTATACAATTATTGCAGGCGCCAGTTTAAAATTGTTTTTTTTTATAGTTCGAAGATTATAATTTGAAGCACGTTTATTTTATTGACCTATCAGTAAAAATAGTTCGTCGAATGAATTGTTTCGAATGATCGAATTATTCTAATCAATCGTTCGAATACTCTATTAGAACTTCTATTCTTCTCTTTTAACGCGTCTTATTACAAAAAAATGCTATAAGAATATTAAATATCGAGCATTCAAAAAAAAAAGTCTACCACACATCCGTTCAATAATTACAATTCAATTATTTTGAAGATAGCCAAGAGCCCACTGGTCATAATGGATGCCAAATTCGTGTTCAGCGGGTCAAAATACATGGAAATACGTGGGCTTACCTTCTCGCACTCAAACTTTTTTGAAGCGAAACTTTTTACGCCTCATTCTGCGATTTGCTGGAGTGAAATCTAAAAAAAAGAACACTTTTTTCCGACACCGTTTTTCTTAGAATTAATATTGTTTTTTGCTTGCGTCTATTACAACAAGAAAATGTTAAATATTAAAAATAATTTCTTGCCCGCTGCAGGAATTGAACTCATTCCTGTCGACTGATAGCTAGTTTAAGGCTCTTACCATCAAACCAAAAGCCCTCGTTGATAAACATCGCTGATTCAATATTAACTATGATATTAACTAAACCTGTATTGCAGTAGATCAAAATAATCTATTTATAGGAATGTGTATTGGCTACATACCCTTCATCTCCTACAATAACCATTAGCCAATACACAATAACCACTATAGACATACAAACAAGAGCAACAGCAACAACATGTATGATCAACTCCCATTATTTTTGCAAAAGCAACATTTTTACCTTGAGGACCTATCCCCTCGGACCACTCCTTACGGGTGCTCTACACAAAAACGTGAAAGGGGTATATTAATTTTGACACACCGTTTAAAATGCCCATAAGGAGGAGTGTTATTCTATAAAATGTAGAAAATTATAATTTTTTTTAGCTTACTTTATTATTTTAAAGTTTTAAATTTAAAAATGATTTTAATCGAAAAAAGCCATTAAATTATCAAATCTATAAAATTGCGAGAATGCTTCGCTTCTCTCGCGTATCCAGTGAACTGCCCTAAAAAGAGTATAAAGCTATATTATGAAGGGGTAATGCTTTACACAAAATTCGTGGAAAAACTTTTATTTGTAAATGTATCCAAAACGCATAAATTTGTGTTACAAAATGTCATCTCAGAAAAAACAATTCTCCGTGCAACGATGCCTGATGTTTTTTGAATGCATGATTCAAAAAACTCTTGCACATTTAGTTTTAATATAAATGTATTTGGTAAGGACATAAGTAGTCTATTGTAGAAAAATAAATTTAAAAAATATTTCACAAATATTTCTGAACTAAGTGTATTTCTACTTGTAAAATATGTACTTCAAATGTCCCAATGCCTTATTTGGAATGAGCTATATACATAAGGGCATATTGAAAAATTTAGATCGTATTCTAAGAGGTCTCAAAAGTTGCATGGGGTTGTCAAGATCACCCAAAAAAATTTTAATGAGAAAAAAGGAAAACAGTAAAAAATAACGACATTAAAATGCTTTGACTTTTATAAAAAAAACTACGTTTGTCTTAAAACAAAAGTAGGTATAGGCTTAAACTAACAATATATTGGTAAACACCATGCCACTCACAATTTTTATCCACAGTGTCCTCTGTGAAGGATATTCGAAGCAAAAGTTGTAATCGAGATAGCACAGATCTTTTGATTGTAACCATATAGTCTAAATTTTGGTGGTATTGATTATACTGTTAACGTATTCCTTAAATTTGCCGAACTAATAATTATCATAATTTTTGCATATCCATTTTCCTATTTTTGAGAAATGTATACTTGAATGCAATTTTTTAACTTTTTCAAAAAAATGAATATAAGATTTTATATCTCGGGTATCAGAAATGGTACCGACGGTAATTTTCTCAATTTGGATTCTTCAAATATTTTCAAACAACACCCTGTCTAAAAGTTTTAAGATAAGCACGATGAGACCAAAGACAGCTTCTACGAGCGCCTTGAATATGCCTATGAGCGCAGCCCCCGCCACGACATAAAAATCGTGCTTGGTGACTTCAACGTCAAGGTGGGAAAAGAAAATATCTTTGGTCCAACAGTCGGAAAGTTCAGCCTCCACGACAATACCTCCGATAACGGAATGAGGCTGATTGACTTTGCCGCAGCGCGAAACATGGTCGTTAGTAGCACTAGATTCAAGCATCTCAATATTCATAAAGCAACTTGGCTGTCTTCTGATCAAAAGACGCGCAACCAAATTGATCACGTTTTGATTGACGGAAGGCACTCTTCCAGTGTTTTAGATGTACGCACGATCCGTGGTGCCAATATAGACTCGGATCATTATCTTGTCGCAGCCAAGATCCGTACACGCCTGTGCGCAACCAAGAATGCGCGCAATCCAGCACAGAGAAAGCTAGACGTCGAAAAGCTGCAATCAAAGCAAACAGCCGAAGACTTCGCTACTCGACTCTCACTCCTGCTTCAAGAAAGCACTCCTCCGATCGACGATATATGCGCGCAGTGGAATCATATTTCCCACTCTATGCGTACGGCTGCCGAAGAGGTGATTGGCTATCACCTCCCTCGCCGAAACCAGTGGCACGACCAGGAGTGTCGCGACGCCACTGCAGAAAAAGACGCCGCCTACAAAGCCACCCTGCAGTCGGTTGTAACGCGTGCTGCTAAGGAGCGATACAAAGAGAAGAGGAGGGAAGAGAGACGCATTTTCAGGCGAAAGAAAAGGGAAGCGGAAATGCGTGAGTGCGAGAAAATTTTGATGCATGGTGACAGGAATGAGGTCCGAAAATTTTTCGAAAAAGTAAGACGCCTGGCCGATGGTTTCAAGACCGGGGCCTCTTTCTGCAAGGATGAAAATGGGAATCTAGTAACAGATATCCAGAGCACACTGATGATGCGGAGGGAACACTTCTCTAGGCTTCTGAATGGCGACGACGACAACAATCCCGCCAATAGAGATGATATTCCGGAATCCCCAATTTTGGACGACAGCGTTGAAGTTCCGCTGCCCGACCATAGTGAAGTCTTGAAAGCTATAGCTCGGCTTAAAAACAACAAAGCCGCAGGAGCCGATGGCTTACCTGCTGAGCTCTTCAAGAATGGAGGCGAAGCTCTATTTAAATGCATTCATGAGCTTCTATGCAGAATATGGTTGGAAGAATGCATTCCAAACGATTGGAACCTCAGTGTGCTCTGCCCAATCCACAAGAAAGGCGATCCCACAATTTGCGCCAACTACCGTGGGATAAGCCTTCTGAATATCGCATATAAGGTCCTGTCGAGCGTACTATGTGAAAGACTGAAGCCCATTGTAAACCAGCTGATTGGACCTTATCAGTGTGGCTTCAGACCTGGCAAATCCACCATAGACCAGATATTTACGCTACGACAAATCTTGGAGAAGACCCTAGAAAAACAAATCGACACACACCATCTTTTTGTCGATTACAAAGCCGCCTTCGACAGTCCAATAAGGAATCATCTATATTCCACCATGTCTGAATTTGGTATTCCTGCAAAGCTCATCCGCCTTTGCAGAATGACACTGAGCAACACCAGCAGCACAGTTAAAATCGGGAAAGACCTCACTCCTCCATTCGATACCAAACGAGGTTTCAGACAAGGTGATTCCTTATCGTGCGACTTTTTCAACCAAATGATGGAGAAGATCATCCGAGCTGCTGATTTGAGACGCAGTGGCACGATATTCTACAAAAGTATTAAGCTGCTGGCGTATGCTGATGATATCGATATCATTGGCCATAATACGCGCGAAGTCAGCGCAGCATTCTCCAGATTAGCGAAAGAGTCGAGTCGAATGGGTCTTGCAGTGAACGCAGATAAGACGAAATACCTAGTGTCAACAAATAAACAGTCCCAACGACTTGGAAACCACGTCACTGTTGACAACATTTCCTTCGAGTTTGTTAAGGACTTCGTCTACCTGGGATCCAGCGTAAACTCTTTCAACGATGTCAGTATTGAGATAAAGCGAAGGATAACTCTTGCCAACAGGTGTTACTTTGGGCTGAGTAGGCTATTGAGAAGCAGAGCCCTCTCTCGACGAACAAAACTCACGCTCTATAAGTCACTAATCATGCCCGTCCTATTATATGCAGCACAAACTTGGACGTTGAGCAGTTCTGATGAAAAGACTTTGGGAGCCTTCGAGAGAAAGATCCTTCGTAAGATCTTTGGTCCAATCTGCGTCAATGGCAAGTACCGAATTCGATGGAACCACGAGCTGTATGAGCTGTACGCTGACATAGACATAGTTAAGCGCATTAGAATCGAGCGGCTCCGCTGGCTAGGTCATGTTGAGCGAATGGAAAACGACGCTCCAGCGAAAAAAATATTCGATTCGGTGCCCGGTGGTGGTCAACGCAAAAGAGGACGCCCACATCTTCGTTGGAAGGATCAGGTGTTGGATAACCTGACTACACTTGGTGTTTCCAACTGGCGCCAGCAAGCGCAAAATAGAAATGGCTGGCGCAATTTCTTATACGAGGCCAAAACCGACCTTCGGTTGTAAGCGCCAGATAAGTAAGTAAGTAAGTAATTTCAGCAAAAAAAATGGAATTAAGACGTGAACATTTTCGCGCGAATTTTTTTTACAACTTTCGAGTGCATCGATGAACTCAATTCAACTTTTGTCGATGAGTTTTTAAAATAATAGATCTGTGAATTGATTTCCGTTTTTTATGGGGTCTCTGTTCCCACTGTGAACCAATCTGAACATTGATAGAAAATTTTTGTGCAGCATGTTTTCACATATTATTAAAATTTTTTTTTTTTATCTTAGTGTTAATTTATATTTTTATCCAAAAAAAAAAAAATCAATAATAAAACCCTTTTTTCAAAAATTTCTTCAAAATATACAATAATAATATTCATCAAAAGGCAATTGTTTATTTCACTTGAAAACATTTTAAACTTACTGCTTCCTGTTTCACGTATATTTGTACCTTGAGAGCTCTTAACAATTCAACTTCTTATTCAATTCAAAATAATGCTATGCTCATACAAAGAGTTTAATTTGAGTTATCGAACAAAGTCGAGTTTTGCCATTGAATTCAAAATAAACTCTTGAGTTTCCAGTACAATTATGCAGGATCAAACTCGACTAAACTCAGTTTGTTTTCTGAGTTTATTAAAACTCAATTTGAGAAATGCCTAAAAGTATGCTAATGTTTCTATGAAAAGGTACGTTCAGATGCAACTATTAGCAGATGATAAGATACGTTTAGAGTATTTGACGATTTTATGCTGATCAATGTCAAAAACAGCTGTTTCTAAAATTATGCAATTAACTTTTTGCAAGATATTAACAAAAAAAGGGACGAACAGAACTTGGGCAAGTGTAGAAGATGAAATCACACCAAACACAATTCTGCAGACGCATCTCTGTGTGAACAGCTATGGTTGAACTCAAACTAAACTCTTTGTGTAGACCTATGCCTACATAAGGCTTTGAATATACTAAAGGCAATAAATTATTAATAAACTTAACGGTCATTATCATAAGAACGAATAGGTAGGAGCACCAATTCTTCAATCCATAGATGAAGACCAGTTATAGTTAAAAGGGTCATTAAAATGGAAGGAAAAACATTTCTAGTAACGAAGACACAACTCTCAGAATCTGTTGCAAAACGGTTTGAAAACTTAAGGCGGGAAAACTCTTTTAAAAGGGAATGTTCCCAGATACAGGTAGTACATGTCTTTTCTTTCGCGCCAACTAGTTGCTTTCACTAGAGTTCCACCAAGTTAAACACTTAGTAGCAAAGGATCCTACAAAGAGTAGCAAAGGATCTACATTATTGGTTTACCCCAATCTAATAGTCCGTTTTTGTCTAAACAACTCAAAGCAAATATTCAAGTAGCTTTTATTTGAATACTACGGAAAAGTAGTAATAAGTTCCTTGTTCTTAAAGGACGTTCCTTATTTTTACTCCAAAAAACTTCATATAGTTTTTTGTTTGAACCTAATGGATCTTATCAGCCAAAGTGCATTTGATAAGGTTCGTTGCTATTGCTATGTATGATGCGTCAAATAAGTTAAACACTTTTTTCATAGAAACTAACCCTCTAAAATCAAGTTTTGTGCGACATTTAAGTATCAATTCTGAATAAGTACGAAATTAACCCTTAAACACATTTTAAGTTTTGACTTATTTCTGGCATTAAAGTTGAATTTTCCGCTTTGGTGTCTTCGAAAACTTATAGTAGAACTTTATGAGAAATTTCTTTGTGGAATATTTGAACCCGTTATATCCTTGTTTTATGGGTCTTTTTTCCTTTTATCAAAATAGGGTCAAAAAAGACCCATTAATTGAGAAGTTAGGGTTCTACACCCAGAACACATTCTACACCCAAAATGTAAGGATAACATGATTTCATATGCCGATTCAATATAAGAATGTTAAAAAAGGGGGAAACTTTAAACTCTTTAAAATGAGTTTTACCATTTTTTTTACACCCACCTTAGCAACTTCAATGATTTCTTTAATTATGGCAACTTATGTTTGTCAACAATATGATTTTAAGTTTACAATGTCAGTCAACAACGTCAGTCAACAATTGGCCCGTATTTGTTTTGTCGTCTTTTATTATTCTTGATGTCTGTGTTCTTTCCATAATGTGGAAAGCAAAGAATTTTGCTGTTTTAATAATCTTCTTAGGAATTTTTAACGTATTCTCGGAAACTTTTGTCTTTTTAACTATTTTACTTGATGTGTTTTTTTTTCCTCTTTCTCTTTATCTCAGAAACTTAGTTGTTTACAAGCTGATAGGAAAATAGCTGTGTATGTCATCACGTAGATGAAGTTTTCAGTCGATGGTATAAGGACGACATAAGTGGAACACATTAAAGCATGTTTTATTTTATTTCTTTAGCGAAACCCAACTCGACACTGTATATACGGGGTGAAGCATTTTCAAGACAATGACGACGGAGATTTCTTTTTTTCTTTTTTCAAACGATAGTTCTCTTATAAAATTGCATGTTTTATGTTGAGTCTGGTTGACAGTAACTTTCATTATAAATAAGTTTTAGAACAGCATTAAATAAAGTCAAAGATAATAGTTTTCTCTAAGAACCCCATTATAGGAGTATTATCCTGTCATTCTTAGTGGTTTAGAAATTTTACTTACACAAATAGCAGTAAGATAACTCCTCAAAATGTTCAAGTAACTAATCAACTGCGCTCAGAATTTAAATTTTCTAAAATTTTTTGCGAAATTTACAAAATTTTATCAGATTTGTGCTCTTTAAATGAAATAACTCAGGATAATAAACATCTTGCTTTTGCTACTTTTAAAACCAAATTCACAAGGAAGCACATACATATCATTGAGGTTTAATATTTCGATCATATCGACTCATAACCGCCAAAATATCTTAAGCGACATAATATCCGATTTATGTTTTTTGATGAAAATCGATAATTTGCGATGGTTTACATCGTCTGTCAAAATTTCATAGGTGTACGAAATTAGATTATGAATTTTAGGTTAAGTATACTGAAAAAAAAAAGTTAGCTTAAAATTAAACACAATGTGTTCACAAAATTTGTTGTTAATTTGACTTTTTTTTTCATATGTTTTTCAAAATTTTTAAATACATTTGCATTTACTTTGACGAAATTTGTTGCAAGATATTTTTTAAACACAAATATCGTCAAATTAATAACAGTTGTCGTCAATTTTAAAACATTTTTTTTTCAGTGTACACACTACATGTTTGTTTATATATTTCATGACAGCAAAGTGTCGCTTAAGATGAAATTCTCTAAAAGAAATTAATCAATATAAGAGATAAAATTATTAAAATAAAATTAATAGCAAAGAGATAAGAGATAAAAGATAAAATTAATAGCAAAGATAATTAAAAAAACCTTCTCCTGTAAAATTTTCTTTTTGGCGCTTAAGATATTTTGGCGGTTATGAGTCGATATGAAGGTTAAGACTGCGTTGAATAGTAGAAATGATTAAGGTGAGGTAAGGTTGAAACTTATCTTAAAACATGATTTGAACTATGCAATGCTTCTATGAAGCACAATTAGTATAACACTTATCTTAAAACTACTTATTTTTTTACGGTCACATGGAGTTCTACATAAAAAAAACATGTTCTCCCTATAGGTGTGGCTGGGGCATTTATGTGGCAGATTCTATTTTTATTTTTTTGGTTTTTGGACACCCTACATCCTCGTAGTCTTAGTTTTAGAGTCTAGTCCATCGAATGTCTTGTGATGGCATCTCCTGAATCACTCGTGGGTTTCGCATTCCCAAATGCGGCAATGTTGCTTATAAATTGAACTTTTTACAATTCATCGTATCAGTCAAATTTTCAGTAATGTCCATTTTTTACTCGGCGTGCAATGAACACTTTTATTCTCTTTTCTCAATTTGCACGTTGGTAGGTCACACGACAGAAATATGCTCGCCGAGCTAGTTTTGACATTTCGTTCAGTTCCTTGCTTTTTCTCCTAAACCTTATTCCAACAAGGGTTTCCTACAACTATTTTCTTCATACTAATATAGTACAAGAGTAGCACTTTTCTTCACAAAATGTAATTTCTAGCTACTTAAACGCCAAAATATTTAATATCACCATGCAGCAACACTGTTGCACGGTGCTCGCTGCCATGTACACCGAGCAAAAATTAACATATTTTGCTCGGTCTACAAAGTGTTCGTCTCTTCTCACACTCTCACTGATATTTGACAGTTTTGCATTGGAAACAACAACAAAATAAATTGCACGCCGAGCAAACAACCATCGTGTAATATGGGCCTAAGCCAACCTTCGTCATCAGTCATCAAAACCTTCCGTCATCAGTCAAACGGTTGAAAAATTGTACTTATCTACTGCCTAGTAGCATATAATTCGCAAGAAGGTAGTATATTCAGCATAAAAGTATTTTTATTAAAAAATTAAACAGAAAAAGCAGTAGGAGAGTAGTAATAAATGCTTACATCGCTCATCAGTCAAAAAAATCACTTGTAAGCGTTCTTCCAGTCAAGTTACTCAGAGAGAGTAAAAGAGACCAAAAACGCGATATTCTTCAGTCATTTTGGCTGACGTGTAAATAGCCCCTATGTATATCTATAGCGACGACTGTAACAATGTTGCAATGAAGCTATATCGTTGCGGCATTGCCATAAGATTTTTGGCCAATGTGTTCTGGATATTAATCAACTTTAAAGCCTAGTGTAAATAAACGAGCTCTTGATAAAAAGTTTAATTTTTAAATATTGAGAGTATACAATTGAAAAACAATGAAGAGTTTATGGTAATATTTGCATCACTTAACATCTCTATATAAATGGCGCAGGCAAAACAGCAACGAACCATTTTTTCCCATGCTTCTCAACCGACTTTGATAATTTTTTTTTTAATGAAAAGAGTAGGGAGAAGGAGTGCACCCAATATTTTTTATACAAATCCACCTGCTTTGAACTGGTGTAATGATGTATGATGTATGATGTTTTTTACCCATTGTGGGTTCATATGCGCGTAGTAGATCCGCACAAAAAGGAGAGAAAGAAAAAAAAACATTCGTCATTATTTCATTAGATTTCTTATTTCTTTACAATGTGGTACGAATTCGGTTACGTTCGCATATAAACGAAGATAAAGAGAAAGAAAAAAACGAAGAATGGAAACAGAGACGAAAAATTTTCTGTGTATATTTGAAGGACACAGTACATACACACAAAGAAAGTTCCATAAGGCCAAAACACATAGAAAGCTTGAGGCATGCATCATACCTGTGAAGCATGCTTGGTTAAAGCACATAGAAAGTATACATCGCATATGTGGTAAATTTCAAATTTGTTAAATTGAATAGAAATTTTAAAGAAAAGTAGTGAAAATACATTAAATTTAATCAAAAACAATTAAAAATGGAATTGGAGGATATTTAATGCTTAATTGTTGTGTTGATATTGTTTTTAATTCCCACATGTCTTTTGACAATGCTTTGATGCCTGCAGAAAGTTAAAAGTTCGCCAACTTCAGGAATGCTTCAAGCATCATGCATGCGTGCATGCTTGTAATGTGGGCAACTTACTCAATAATAAATGTCAGATTCTTGAAGCATGCATGCCTCCTATGTGTTTCGGCCTACATAAACTAGTGGTGATCAACGCACGGTTCAAAAACAGAGCTTTTCGAGTGCTCAGCTTAACACTGAAACAAGATATTTTTAAAAGCTCTCACAACATTTGGTGTAGGAAAATCTTGTCGTGCGTTGGATTTTCAATATAAACATTTCCCTTTTATTTTTGTGTTTGTTTTTCACTATTTTAACATAGAAAACATTAAAAAAAGATAAAAGAGAAGAATAGAATGTTTTTCCTGAAACATTGCAAAATATTTACGTACATTAACAAATAAAACAGCGAACGACTTTCATACCACATGAACTGTCAAGCCATACTGACTTGAAATTTAAAGGAAACACAGCAGAAAAAACAAACTTTTATTCTATGTAATGGGTGTTTTTTTTAGGGGTTTGTTTTTCGAATAGAGATAAAACTGGCATTTTGTGGTCAAATCTGGCAACTCTAATGTCATTTATGTTCAGTTTGGTTTGCCATTTCATCATGAACAGGTTGACAAAAGAACAACGCTTGCAAATCGTGCAAATTTATTTCGAAAATAATGGTTTAGTTCGCTAAGTTTACCGCAAGCTCCGTCCATTTTATGGTCGACATAATCGTCCATCAAAGCAATTAATTCGGTTAACCATGGGTCGTTTTCGCACTACGTTTACTCTATGTGATAATACGCATCCGCAGAGACGTCAAACAGTGCGCACCGAAGAAACAATTGCCGCTGTAGAGCAAAATGTTGAAGAGGACCCGAATGAATCGATTCGCCACCGTGCACAGCAATTGGAGCTTTGTCCATCAACTTTATGGAAGATTTTGCGCTAAGATCTTGGCTTGCGACCTTACAAGATCCAGCTTGTGCAAGAATTAAAGCCGCGAGACCATGCAATGCGTCGTGATTTTGGTGTATGGGCCGAAAATGAGATTGATCTCGATGATGATTTTCATCGCAAAATTTTGTTCAGTGATGAGGCTCATTTTTGGTTGAATGGCTACGTCAACAAGCAAAATTGCCGCATTTGGAGTGAAGAGAATCCACATGAGATCCTTGAGACGCCATTACATCCACAAATACTGACTGTTTGGTGTGCTGTATGGGCTGGTGGAGTCATTGGGCCATACTTCTTCCGAAATAATGCTGGAGAGTCAGTTACAGTTAATGGAGACCGGTATAGAGCCATGATAACCGACTATTTTGTTCCCGAATTGGATGGCATGAATGTGGATGAGTTGTGGTTCCAACAAGACGGCGCTACATGCCACACAGCGCACGTCACAATCGATTTATTGAAGGAAACATTCGATGAGCGCATAATTTCGCGGAATGGACCTGTCAATTGGTCACCAAGATCGTGTGATTTGACACCATTGGATTATTTTCTTTGGGGATATGTGAAGTCGCTCGTCTACGCCAACAAACCAGAAACGTTAGGGGACTTGGAGGCCAACATTCGTGGCGTTATTGCCGACATACGGCCCCATATGCTGGAAAAAGTGGTTGAAAATTGGACCTGTAGAATTGGCTTTATTCGAGCCAGCCGCGGCGGCCACATGCCCGAAATCATATTTAAACGTTAATGGCATAAAATTATCCTTCCAATAAAGCCAAATTGATGGACATTAAAACGATTTTCTTGTGTTTTATTTCAATTCGAAGTTCTATACCTCTAAAAAAACACCCTGTACAAGCACAGCGAGCCGATTGCTACACTAAGGGAAATAACGCATATTAGCATTATCCACGCCTCAGTATAAATTTTATTTAAATATTTACGTGGATAAATCAAATGTTTTCCTTACAACTCGTTTTTTTCCCGTATTTGAATTTTATTTATACCACACACCTACACACACATTCCATACAGCGGCCAAGCAGCAGCAGCGTCGCACTCTGTTCCTGCAGTTATTTCTTGCCGTTGCAGGTTCTTATAGTTCTCGTTTAGTTTGTGTTACAAGAATAATATATAATGCACGTTTGGTCAATATGATTTGTGATTGCGATGGGTGATGTGTGCGATGATGAATTTATGTAGGGTGGAGTGACAACTCGATATTTTCTCAAAAATATCTTGCAACGGTTGTCACTTACCTGCATATTTGCTTCATACTTTCTCTTACTTTTTCTTCCTCTTTTTTTCCTCTTTTCTTCCTCTTTTCTTCCTCTCTTCTTCCTCTTTTCCTCTTATTTTCTTCCTCTTTTCTTCCTCGTTTCTTCCTCCTCTTCAACTTAAATATGTTGTTTTTTAAAATCAATATTTTTATATAAATTTTCTTTAAATGCGATAGTTTTATTTTCAAATAGTAAATATTTGAAAGATATTTAAATATATTCGTGCATAATTTTAATATCTTTTTTATTAATTTTATTTTAAATATTTTAATATTTTATTTAATAAAAAGTATTTAAATAAATTTTAAATATTTACGCAGTTGGTTTAAGTAAATGCGTTATTGGTGCAAAAATGATTCGCTTTTTGGATAAATTAAAAAAGTTTTTGGATAAATTTAATATTTTTTTCCCTTAGTGTACTTCATGTGCAAAAGCTCAACAATACACAATGCCCGTGGGCTATGGGAAACCATGTATTAACCACCACTGATATACTCTTTTATATTTTCAGCTCGCCGCTCATATTGTGCTTTCTTTTGAGCGAGAGAACTGGTGGCGAATTCATTACGAAAGTAAAAGTGATGCCAAATTTTTATGGGAAAATATATGTTTTTCAAATAAAATTTTTATCGAATTTTATTTCTACGCAATAAAAATTTAAAATTAGATTTGAATAAAATGCGTTGTGAATTCAAATTCTTCTGGAAAATTTATAAGTGCCAAGCCAGAAGACTATAAAACAACAGCTCACCATGCATGTAAAATTTTTTCAATAAAATCTTTGCTAAATTAATCAAACTAATCCTCTATTTGAGTGGCGGCCGTGGCGCAGTGGGTAGAGTGCGTGACCCATTCGCTAGAGAACCCTGGTTCAATTCCATCTGACACAGAAAGTTTTTTCAGTTGAATTAATTTTTCTGTTCGGTCGTCACCTCTCTACAGACAATGGCAAACCTCAGAGAGTAAGTAATGTCATGCAAAGAGAGAGAGAACATGCACATTTCGGATTCGGCATGAAACTAATAGGTCCAGTTCTCGACCAATTGTGTACAAACATTTAACAACACACACAACATAGTTTCATCATAGGAAGTTCGGTCAAAGTCCCTTTAAGGGCTGAAAGGGCCAGTTTAAAAATTCTCGATTCACTTCAATAAGAATTAATTTTAATTTCATACAATCTTCTTCATAAGAAGTGCTTGTAAGAAAAGTTTGAAAAATGTCGTTATGTAGCTGTCGTTGCCAATATGTCGAGACTATAAGAGAGCAAAATCAGCAATAAGCGAAAATATATTATTTGTTCAAAATACATTCATAAATTTCGTTTGAATTTCGCAAGTTTGGATTGTATTGAAAGTCTGTAAAAAAAAGAAATAACAAAACAATCACTTTTCTGGACAGGCTCTTACGTCACGGCGAACAATTTTGAGTCCCTTTTCTCTGGAAAAATTTGTAAATACTTTGCTTCGTCAGACTATTTTAAGACACACAAAAATGTTCACTACTTTTCTTAAAACTTGGGTCCTTGCATAGAAAAATAGTTGTATAGATACTTTATTAAAAATCATGGGTCAAGTATCACTTAAAATACGAGAAAAATCTTGTGCCGGCGTGGCATTTAAAATTTAACGCAAAATATGGGACGTTCCGTTAAATTAGTGGCAACACTATTCTTATGCCGCATTTCAACTACTAAAAATTTTGAAAAAAAAATTTAATTATATTCCCATCTCTGATCAACCCGTTGCTATCACTGCGACCATAAATAAAATATGCGCATCCTTAATTCAGAACCTGTTCGTAAAAGTTTAAAAATGAGCTGGTGTTGGTGGTGTTGGTGACATAGCCAACTTTTACTTTCAGTGCAGTTGATGCCAAAAATGCACAAAACCACTTTGGGCATCATTTCGATGCATCTGGAGTTAATAATAATGAAAGTGAAAATATGTCTTGTCATTGTCTACAGAGAGTTATTGGCAGCAATTTTATGCCAAAAGTGATTAAAGGCACATATATCATCATCATCATCATGAATGCACACAGACCGCACAGGCAGAGACACACACACATAGGGATATGTTGCCAACAGTTTTAAAGCCAACACATGCAGTTGGCGACACTTGAGTGAGCACGGGGACCAGTTTAGACGATTTACGCTGCGTGAGGTTGAAAAGAAAATCAATCGAAGACTGAAGTTGGCAGTCGCCAGCAGCAGCAGCAGCACCAACAACAGCAGCAAAGGAGAGCAACATGTGCAAAAATCGCTACAGCTGATCGGTATTTGATGCAATTAAGTGTGAAGTAATCGGCTAGAGGGAGAAAATTGAATACTTTTCATGATGCAATGCAATTGTATTGAAGTGCTTTAAAATTCGGGCTTGGAAAATAAGCATAAAAGTAGCTTGACAATTTGTGGATAAAAAGGTTGCTTTTTAAATTTAAAGTTAAATGTCATCTGAGAAAAATAAAACAAGGCAATGTGTGAGCCATAAAATGTATCTTCCAAGCCATATTTTATATAAGGCCAATCCTGTGGTTAAAATATAAAAGCCATCTAGCAATTTATGCCCAACAGCACATTAAAAGACAACCGGAAGGAACATTCCGGTCAATAACATGCTTGATGGAAGCTATAAGCCTTAAAACCGTAACGATACTAAACAACCCATAACTGTGTGTGTGTGTGTGTTTGTATAGATCACAACGGCACTGAAAGAAGATACAGGTACAATTCATCCTACGCACAAGTATAAAGCAACAGTTTTACACTACAACGCCCATGTCCTTGCTTATAAATGGCTTAACTACACTTTTTATGCTTTTATTAAAAGAGTATTAAAAAGACTGATTCAATGCCTAGCAAAGCTTTGAAAAATTATACAATGTTAAGTTATAGCTCGTGGAGGCTGCCAACGTGTCATAGAAAAAAAAAATGGATGAGAAGAAGTACCGACAAAGCTTTTCAAGTAGACAATTTTTTAATCCTTTTGAGGAATAGAAGGCGCACTGTGCTACTGATGTGTTTAGAAAACTGTTTACTTTGTCATGTTAAGGAGAAGCATAGCAGCAATAATAGTCCATAAAGAAAGCTTTATAGCATGAGCTTGAGATGTTGTTGACCTAGTTCGGAATGAATTTTAATAGCTTATCAAAAGTTAATTTATGAATTCGTTACATTAATCAATTAATTTCTTTGCTTTATAATCACATGATAATTACATGTTTGAAACATACTGTTAACTAACATTGCGCACAATAACATTATTTTATTTATAGAAATGATTTCCCAAAATGGAGGAAGATTCTCTCAACGCGTGAGCGTAACTTAAAAAGATCAGAGGGCGATCTTCACATGGCAACGTGTCTGACTGCCTCAACCTGGTAAGACCAGCATTATCCATGTCGATATTATCTCAAGTCAACTCAAATCTTTCAGTGGTGTCCTCTAGAAACGACAACCGACAAACGTTAGTTTGACAGGTAATCTGAGCGCCGAGTTCCCAGCCTCTAAAGGATTGTGCGTCGAGTTTAAAGCCCACTACGTAAAAAAAATTTCAATGAAACCAAAAAGAAAAAATGTCCCTCAAACCTGATGACGACTACCGCAAATAAAAAAATTACAATGATTTATGGATATGTACTTGAAACGTCCGAAGCCTAAATTGGAATGGTGCCTCTATTCAATTGATAGATATCTTGAAAAGAAACAAAGCTGATTTCACTGCAATCTAAGAAATGCGTTGAAATGAACAGGGCTCCTCATGGAAAGGAGCCAGTAGTTCAGGGTGGCTGATGAAAGGTGCTAAAAAAAAAGTAATAACTTTTTTCCGTGCAATTAATCTGTTCCATTTTTTTTCTTTTATAGAGTGATCTTTAATTTTAACAAAAATGGAAAATTGGGACAATGAGACCAGAATTTGGATTGTGCGCCGCTTTCATGCATTGGAGTCCGTAGTTTCCATCCAAAGAGAATATAGGCGAATGTTTGGTGGCACTCCTCCTAGCAGATGGACCATTATGAGGCTCGTGAATAATTTTGCCAAACGTGGAACAATCGCAAGAAAGCCTTATAATCGAGAACCCTCAGTTCGGACGCGGGAAATTATCGCTGCTGTTGGTGCTGCTTGCCATACAAGTGAATCCTAGTATTTCGACAAGGAGCTTATCTGTTCAAATGGGTATAAGCAGACAGTCTCTGCAGACAATTATGCATAAAGATTTAAATTTATTCCCACATAAGATACAGCTTACAAGCAAAATGAATGCAGCAGACTTGCCGATTCACTTGGAATTTTGCGAGTGGATCATTTTAATGGCGGAAGAGGACGAAAACATGTTGAACTGCATTTTTATGTCTGACGAGGCCCATTTCGATTTAAACGGCAATGTTAATAAACAAAATTGTCGAATATAGAGTGCCTATAACCCACAGGTACTGCATGAGACGCAATTGCATCCACTTTGCGTCACAATGGGGTGTGCAGTTTCATCAAGGTTCATTGTCGGCCCTTATTTCTTCAAAGCAAACGGTCTTACTGTTCAATGGAGACCGTTACTTAAAGATACTGAAAGAGTTTTTCTTTCCAGAACAACGCCGAAAGAGAATCCCATTCAACTCTGTATGATTTCAACAAGATGGTGCAACTTGCCACATAGCCAGGCCTGTTATGACAGAATTGCAGCGAAAATTCCCCAATTAGCTGATTTTCAGAAACTCCACATTCCGTTGGCCCCCAAGATCTTCTGATCTTACTGCGCCTGACTTTTTCTTGTGAGGTTATTGCAAACAAGAAGTTTACAAAACAAAACCAAAAAATTTAAATGATTTAAAGCAATCCATTCGAACGATAAATGAGGCAATTCCCTGTCCTGCAACCCTCCAGGCAGTAGTGAATAACTTTTTGATAAGATGTCGCATATGCGTCAACGAGCGTGGAGGCCATTTAAATTCAATTATTTTTAAACCAATTAAATTAACTTAATTAAAATATCTTATTTTTGAACTGAATAAATAAGAAGTTAGTTACATGAATTAAACAAAAAGTTATTTGAGTCACCCTGTATTAACAGTGGGAGATTCTTAATCATGCTAAGCTCATAACGAGTTTTGATGCGGAATTGTGGTTGACAAGAGACTACGGCATCCTGCTATTCACACCAGTGAACGAATGACTTGTCATACCCGGTTTCAAGGAAATATTCTTTAATATAACGCTGATATGTGTACTTATATATAAGCTTATACGTTCCGTCAGAAAACAAAGACAATGAGACCAAAGAAAGTTTTTATAATTGCCCTGCAGACGCCTATGAAGATGCCAACCCCCTCCACGACATAGAAATCGTGCTTGATAACTTCAACCCCCAACTGGGAAAGGAAAATACCTTTGGTCAAATAGTTGTTAAGTTCAACCTCCATGAAAACACCTGCAATAGCGGAATGAGACTGATTGATTTTGACGCAACACGAAACATGGTCGTAAGTAGCACTAGATTCAAGCATATCAACAGTCATAAGATCACCTCGCAAACTCCTAATCGCGCAACCAAAATTGATCACGTTTTGATTGACGGAAAGCAATCTTCTATGGTTTTAGATATACGCACGATCCATGGTGCCAATATAGACCCCGAACATTAACTTGTCGTATCCAAGTTCAATACAGGTCTGTGCAACCAAAAATACGCACAATCTAGAACAGAGAATGCTAAATGTCAAAACGCTTCGGAGAGCCGAAGATTTCGCTACTCGACTCTCACTATTGCTTTAAGAAAGCACTCCTCCGATCCATGATACAGTTATAAGGTAATTTTAACTGTTATTTTAAGATGGCTGTTGTATTGAGAAATTTTGCAGCAATAAAGCTGTAGGAGCTACAAACGTTAAACGACAAAAATAACAACAACAATTAGACAAACTAAAAATGACCAGCTGATTTTGACAACTAGCGCACCCTGCTATCCAATATGAGCCTACGAAATTTGCGCGCAAAGGATATACATTTCCACACTATGCATACAGCTGCCGGAGAGGTAATTGGTTAACACCGCCGAAACCAGTGGCACGACTAAGAGTGTCGCGATGCCACTGCAGAGAAAGACACAAAGCCACACTATCAGTTCGGTTGTGCGTGCTACTAAGGAGCGATACAAAGAGTAGGGAAGGGCATTTTCAGCTGAAATAAAAGAGAAGCGGAAACGCGTAAGTGAGAGAAAATTGAGATGCATGGTGATAGGAATGAGGACCAAACATTTTTCGAAAAAATTAAATGCCTGGCCAATTGTTTTAAGACCCGGGCCTAATCCTGCAAGGACGAAAATGGGAATTACGTAACAGATATCCACCGTACACTGGAATTACGTATGATTTGGAGAGGACACATCTCTTGACTTCTGAATGGCGACACTGACATCAATCCCACCAATAGAGATGATGTCCCGGAACTCCCAATTACGCACGACAGCATTGAAGTCCCTCTACTCGAGTATATTAAAGTCTTAACAGCTGCAGCTCGGCTTAAAAAAAACAAATCTGAAAGAGTCGATGGCTTAACTGCTCGCCCACCTTATAAAGATAAACACACAGTTATCCTAACCCTTATCCTCATCCATGTCCGTGTCCTTGTTCTTGTTCTTGATCTTGTTCTTGATCTTGTTCTTGATCTTGTTCTTGTTAATTTTCTTGTTCTTGTTCTTGTTCTTGTTCTTGTTCTTGTTCTTGTTCTTGTTCTTGTTCTTGTTCTAGTTCTTGTTCTTGTTCTTGTTCTTGTTCTTGTTCTTGTTCTTGTTCTTGTTCTTGTTCTTGTTCTTGTTCTTGTTCTTGTTCTTGTTCTTGTTCTTGTTCTTGTTCTTGTTCTTGTTCTTGTTCTTGTTCTTGTTCTTGTTCTTGTTCTTGTTCTTGTTCTTGTTCTTGTTCTTGTTCTTGTTCTTGTTCTTGTTCTTGTTCTTGTTCTTGTTCTTGTTCTTGTTCTTGTTCTTGTTCTTGTTCTTGTTCTTGTTCTTGTTCTTGTTCTTGTTCTTGTTCGTGTTCTTGTTCTTGTTCTTGCTCTTGTTATTCTCCTTATTCTTATCCTTATCCTCATCCTTATCCTTATCCTTATCCTTATCCTTATCCTTATCCTTATCCTTATCCTTATCCTTATCCTTATCCTTATCCTTATCCTTATCCTTATCCTTATCCTTATCCTTATCCTTATCCTTATCCTTATCCTTATCCTTATCCTTATCCTTATCCTTATCCTTATCCTTATCCTTATCCTTATCCTTATCCTTATCCTTATCCTTATCCTTATCCTTATCCTTATCCTTATCCTTATCCTTATCCTTATCCTTATCCTTATCCTTATCCTTATCCTAATCCTTATCCTTATCCTTATCCTTATCCTTATCCTTATCCTTATCCTTATCCTTATCCTTATCCTTATCCTTATCCTTATCCTTATCCTTATCCTTATCCTTATCCTTATCCTTATCCTTATCCTTATCCTTATCCTTATCCTTATCCTTGTCAATAGGTCAATAGGTATCAGATGTGTTAGGACATTCTGTGCGTCTGTCGGGCGATACTTACAGGAAATTTTTTCTTACAGGAGTATAAGGCTATGCTGGCCTTTGAGTTCTGAATCTAGTGTGACTTCCAGATATTTGCACTGCTGTATAGCGAAAGTGTGTATGATCGTTTAGCCCCGGTAGGTCGAAGGGTTGCACCTTGGTTTCTTGGTGAACAGCATCAGTTCATTCTTGCTAGTATTCACTCCCAAGTAGCACCCTTGCAGCCTAGTGATTAAGTTTGTAAAAAGCTTTCTCTATAATTTTGTGAGGACGAAGAGGAGCAGGAGGAAGGATATACTTTTAAAATAAGGCAGCAAGAGCATGTTTGAATGGAATAGAAAGATCTCTGAGTGTTTGTAATGGTCTTTATTTTTATCTACAGAATAATTATTCCGGACTTTTTATATTTCGTGAACGAAAAACACTGATTTTGTTTTGCCCACAAATATCCTTTAAGAGAACAGAAACCGCTTCGGTAAGTCCATTTCTAATTGTCCCTCTTTCTGTTAAGATACCGAGCGGCTATCTTTTTCATCTCCATGCAACTCGCTGCGTCTTAATGTACATGTAACATTAATGTCAGGAATACTTGGTATTATTTTTAGAAAAACATTTGTTTAAGTTCAAATTATATTTGTCTCTCAACTATAATCTTTGTAAAACACTAAGAATATACATACATGACATTTAACGCAGGAAACAGCTGGAAATTTATTCAGTCTATTAAAGCTTAAGACTGAGTCTTCTCTAAAGAATCAATTGTAAACCGCAAAAGGGTAGATGCTAACTCAACTATTCAATTAACCGGAAATGGCATTATCAATCCCCTAAGCCTACTGTACAACTATTACCGCTACGATTTACGATAATCTTGTATAAATCCATTTAATTAGGCGAAAAGGCGAACTGAGTCCTGATCTGTTATTGAAACTCATCCGATAACACTTATTCGCAAACACTTACGCACAGCAATACAAACAAACTAACACTTGCATGTATATCTCTATTAACACACAAGGGGGCACATGTGACAAACGAACCGTAAAGACAAGAAAAGGAAAAAAAAAATCAACAAACATGTGCGTCAATCCACCGATAAACCAAAAGACAGCTGGACCCAGAGCAACAGATACATAGATAAACACGAAGAACACGAGCACAAATAGAAAGAGATATATGCAAACAAAAATTTGCAGAAAGAAAGAGGGAAAGAAAGATGGCAAAACATTTAGAAATGAATAAAATAAACAAATAGAAACAGACAATAGGACAGACACACAGACAGATAGACAGAGATACCCAGACGAACGCATCGCTACAACTAACTATTTTAGACTAAGTCTGTCTTGAGATCCAAACAAATACAAAGCGCGCAAAACATGTTGGTTCTACGACATGGTGTGGTTGGTGGGCCGGGGTGGGCAATCAGTTGCTGCTCATTCGGGCGGCTGGTTGGTCTGCTTAACGTCAATGGTTGTTGCTGTAGTGAACTGAGTGCTTGGATGGAGTGTGTGAACCGCTGCATGCTGGTGTGGCATATTGTTGCGCGTGGAGCACATGTGGCGCACACTCAAGTATTTCCCCACGGTCTATTTTTAGAAAATCCAGTTTTTGGGCAGCGAGAGCAAAAAAATAAAACATTCACAAACTCCAAACAAATGCAAGAAAAATAAAGCAAAAGCAGCAACAACAAAAGCAACAACAACAACAACAATAGCAGCAAATGCAATAGCAAACATAAATAAATAAAGGCAAAAATCAAACAGCAACAACATGGAATGAGCGCATAATTAAAGCCATGCATAACTCGCATTCTTGTTCTTGTTTGCACGTTGTTGCTGCTGCATATTTTGACCAAGTTAGTTGTTGTTTAAGTTTTTTAATATGCAAAACTCGTCGAAAGAATGTTGCTAAGACTTTGATTTTTGAGACCAAATTGTAACAAAAATTTGGATTTGGCTGTAATTTTGATGTTTTTTTTTTAAGAATTTCAAAGGTAAAGTTTTAGGTTTTTTACCGAGCTGGTGCTTAAAATGTTATTTGTTTTAATAAAAGGATAACAAGTTTTATTGGTAGCTGGCATTTTGTGCAGTAATATTTCCGGAAGGTTAAACTCAAAGTATTGAGCAAAATCTAAGTAAGTATCTCTTTTCATTTTTCATGAAGTCATTCTCTTTTCGTCATTCAGGTTCTTCTCTGTCCCAAATAAACCAAAACTTTTGACCATTCGTTGAAAGTTTGAGAAACAGACACCCTCGTCGATTCCTACTCTGTCCAAGGATGAACTCGTCTTCACTAATTCGGCGGATAAAGCGAACGAATTTTGACTGGATTGTTTGCACATAATTCCACAATCCCGATCCACTATAAAAAATAGATCGTCATCGACGCAAGAGATATATTTTCGAACGAAAGTAGCTAATTTGCATTTTCAAGCTAAAGAAAAGAGAAGCGGAGAAGCGTGAGTGCGAGAAAATTGAGATGCATGGTGATAGGAATGAGGTCCGAAAATTTTTCGAAAAATAAGACGCCTGGCCGATGGTATCAAGACTGGGGCCTCTTCCTGCAAGGCTGAAAACGGGAATCTAGTGACAAATAGCCAGAGTACACTGATGATGTGGAGGGTACACTTCTGAATAGCGACGACGACAACAATCCCGCCAATAGAGATGATATTCCGGAAACCCCAATTGTGGACGACAGCGTTGAAGTTCCGCTGACCGACCATAGTGAAGTCTTGAAAGCTATAGCTCGGCTTAAAAATAACAAAGCCGCAGGAGCCGATAGCTTACCTACTCAAGAATTGTGGGGAAGCTCTATTTAAATGCACTCCTGAGCTCCTATTTACGCTCCGACAAATCTTGGAGAAGACCCTAGAAAAACATTTTTTTTTTATTCAGTAGTCCACGCTTCATCGTAGAACGAGCTGAAATAGCGGAAGCTTTTGGTGTGGTTCCTACCTTAGGAAATATCACATGTGCGACACACTGCAGAAATGGGAAGCGTTTCAGGCAGCAACTGCAAAAATTATGGTTGAGCTTCGCCGAGTTGAACGGGTACGACAGAACGATCGCACGAACCTACGCAACGCAGGTGCAATCAACGGCAGTCCCCTCTTTACTGATGATGGACAACTGGACTGACGATCTGATGATCAATAACTGACGATTGAGTCAGTATATATACCTAACGGTGGTTTCTGGAGGATCCAACCGTTCGACTGAGGAGATATTTAGCGGGTTAAAGTCTCACACTGACTAAGGCTTTCGATACTTCTAAAAAAAAAAAAAAAAATAAATACGATACTTCTACTGCTCGTTAAAAAAAAAAAACAAGAACCTTAGAAAAACAAATTGACACACACTATCTGTTTGTCGATTACAAAGCCACCTTCGACAGTCCAATAAGAAATCATCTATACTCCACCATGTCTGAATTTGGTATTCCTGCAAAGCTCATCCGTCTTGCAGAATTCAACTGAGCAATACCACCAATACAGTTAAAATCGGGAAGGATCTCACTCCTCCATTCGATACCAAACGAGGTTTGAGACAAGGTCATTCTCTATCGTGAGACTTTTTCTTAATAATTTTCCTAATAATGGAGAATATCATCCGAGCTGCTGATTTGAGACGCAGTTGCACTATATTCTACACAAGTATTATGCTGCTGGCGTATACTGATGATTTCGATATCATTGGCCATAATACGCGCGAAGTCAGTGCAGCATTCTCCAGATTAGCGAAAGAGTCGAGTCAAATGGGTCTCGCAGTGAACGCAGATAAGACGAAATACCTAGTGCCAACAAATAAAGGGTGGTTAAATTTTAAGGGCCTATGCTGATTTTGAATAAAACACAAATTATTTAGGAAATTACTGTCACTTCTTTTTATTATGATAATATTGGTATGGTTCAATTATGTATGGAACAAAATATCGGCCAAATGGCCGCCGCGACCTCGGCGGCACACCTCCATCCGATGGTCCAAATTTTCGATGACGCTGAGTCATAAGTAAGGTTCTATGCCGTTAATGTGCCGAATTATCTCATCCTTTAGCTCTTGAATTGTTGTTGGCTTATCGACGTTCACCTTTTCTTTCAAATAACCCCAAAGAAAAAAGACCAACGGCGTCAAATCACATGATTTTGGTGGCCAATTGACATCGCCACCACGTGAGATAACACGGCCATTGAATCTGTCGCACAATAGAGCCATTGTTTCGTTAGCTGTGTGGCAAGTGCCACCGTCTTGTTGAAACCACATATCGTCCACACCCATATCTTTCAATTCGGGCCATAAAAAGTTCGTTATCATCTCACGATAGCGAACACCATTCACAGTAACTGCTTGACCGGCCTCATTTCGGAAAAAATACGGCCCGATGATGCCGCGAGCCCATAAACCGCACTAAACAGTCACTTTTTGTGGGTGAATTGGGTTTTCGACAATCACTTGGATTATCATTCGCCCAAATGCTGCAAGTCTGCTTATTGACGAATCCACTGAGGTGATCAAATTGGCGATGAAATTAACCGAAAAATCACGAAGTGTGCGATGTGCATTTTGATTTGAAAGCCCATTTTCATAATGAGCCTGAATAACTTTAACATGTTGCTCGATTGTGTATCTTTCCATGGTTCAAATTGAGTTAGTCTGAAATTGAGAAATGTAAAATGAAATGCAGAAAAAAACTTGACGTTTAGGTGTGGTTCACATTCAACATCGGCCCTTAAAATTTAACCACCCTTTAAATAGTCCAACCGTCTTGGAAACCACGTCACTGTTGACAACATCTCTTTCGAGGTCGTTAAGGACTTCGTCCACCTGGGATCCAGCATAAACTCTTTCAACGATGTCAGTATTGAGATAAAACGAAGGATAACTCTTACCAACAGGTGTTACTTTGGGCTGAGTAGGCAATTGAGAAGCAGAGCCCTATCTCGACGAACAAAACTCCGCTCTATAAGTCACTTATCATGCCCGTTCTATTATATGCAGCACAAACCTGGACGTTGAGCAGTTCTAATGAAAAGACTTTGGGAGCCTTCAAGAGACAGATCCTTCGTAAGATCTTCGGTTCAATCTGCGTCAATGGCGAGTACTGAATTCAATGGAACCACGAGCTGTACGCTAACATATACATAGTGAAGCGCATTAACATCGAGCGGCTCCGCTGGCTAGGTTATGTTGAGCGAATGAAAAACGACGCTGCAGCGAAAAAAATACTTGATTCGATGCTCGGTTATGGTCAACGCATAAGAGGACGCCCATATCTACTTTGGAAGGATCAAGTGTTGGATAATCTGACTATACTTGGTGTTTCCAACTGGCGCCAGCGCAAAACAGAAATGGCTGGCGCAATTTCTTATACGAGGCCAAAACCGACCAACGGTTGTAAGCGCCAGATAAGAAAGTAATTAAGTAAGTCAGTGGGGCCCAAGAAATTTTAAGCGCGGGCCAATTCAAAACAAAAACAAAAAAACAAACACAAAATGTTACTCATCGTTGCGTTTGGCAAAAAATAAAAAAAAAAACAAAAAACACAACTACAATGCAATAAAATCACATGTCATGAAAAATCGATCAACACACAAGTAACGGGACAATCAGCTTCAGCATCGACATCATCGATGTGTGTGCGTTTTTTTATTTTGGCTTTGCATGCATTTGTTTTTGTAAAGTTCGCTGGAAAATGTGCTGAACACTGAACGAGTGCGGTTTGTGTTGTTGTTTTTTGCATGCGTTCTTTGATTTTGGCTCATCGCAAAGACAAAATTAAGATAGAAAAAAATTGTACGAAGGGCCACGCGGGCAATAGGGGCTACTACGTGGGCATGTTTGAAGTAAGTAGTTAAAAGAGTCCTTGATAAACTCAACATAAATAAACCTTCTGGCCCTAATGGTATACCATCAATTGTGCAAAACAAGTATGCTTCCACGTAGGTTGACTTTTAAGCCTAGAGATATGGCAACACTAATGTGAATATGTCAAATTTTATAGTGTCATCGTAAAGTTTAACCTTTTTAATGGTGATACGTACTCAGAACGTTTTGTCATACGAGTGATATTTGTGTTGCTTACAGATAGTTGGCGTATTCATCTTGGTAAAAATGAAATGAAATCGTGAACATTTTCGTGTTGACTTGTTATGAACTCTCATTTAATTTTTAAAAATAAGACTCGTACGCCAATTTTTAAAGTGAAATGTGAAATGAATTGACTTTTTTCACAATGTTTATTGAGTTAACAAAACATTTCGCAAAAACAAACTCAAATTTAAAGTGACCAAGCGATTTCCTATGAATGAAAAAAAAACAATTCAAATAAGTTTCATGATTTAATTTTGTATTTGTTCAACCATTTAATGGAAACTGTTTTTTTAACACATTATTTTATTAGACACGCACTATTTGCATTGTTGTGAAATGTAAGCATGTTTGAACAAACTCGATTCATATAAGGGAGGTCCCCTATTCCCTTCATACAAGCAATTTTGTGCTTTTGTTATTAAAATTACAGCCTGTTTGGGGTAAAATAAAATTTCTATAAATAAAAGCTTAAAAAATTCGAATGTACAGCCTATTGAAAGTTGGCTTAAATCAGCCATAAAATTATTTTTTATATTTATTTACAACGTCAAGAGTCAATTCTACAATTTTCATTAAGTGGAATTGTCCGAGTTTCTGTAACAAATAAACAAATTTTATTAATAATAGACAGTGACAAAAAATAGCAACATAAACAATGTAACAGACAACCACAACAGTTGAGATATTTTTTCTGAAAAAATAAAAAAAAAACAAATTTAAATAAACTCTATCAATACAAAAACCAAACCACAAAAGCGCTATTCTATCTGTTAACAATGCAACCACATTGGTTAAAGAGATAAAACTGAAAAGAGTAATCATGATAATAACAAAAAAAAAAAATCTGTGAAATTAATTTAATGATTTGATGAATTTAATGATAAATTTTGTAGAAGAGAGAACCGAAATTTTGAAATGCTTTCCCATTTAAAAATGTTCAGCTAGTTGGAAGTTAACTAAGATCAAGTAAGAGTTTTTCAAATATTGGTAATACAGGCAAAAAAATTCAAGTAACTAATTACTTCAAGAAGTAGATTTCATCTATTTATTTATGAAGATTTTATGAGCACTCATAATTAATAGTCAGAAAGGAGTCCTATTTCTAAAGTTTTAACCAACCAACTCTTACCAAGGACCGATGATGGCTTCTGAGTGCAATTCACACCAAACTGTGACCCGTTGCGAATGTAATGGAGCCTCAAATAGCTCTTGTGACTGTTTATCGCACCAAAGTCGACAATTCTGGTTGTTTTCTTACCCATTTTAGGCAGAAATTAGCCTTGTCCGAAAATATGATTTTTTTGGTGAAAATCAGGAACAATTTCGAGCCGTTTTTGGTTTCGGAGCGGTATTTCGAGACGTTACCCAGTCGTATATCTTCGTATGATGATATTTCAATGTTAACTCAATAATATTAAAAAAATAAAATAAAAAATAGCGTCGATTTGACTTAGACGTCAGAAATCCCTATTAGAAAAACTACAACAAATTAGAAACATCTTCTATAAGTCAGGAAAGAGTCATTTTTAAAAATATATTATGAGTATCCAGAATTATGAATCAGAAAAGAGGGTTATTTAAGAAAATTCCAGGGTCAGTCACAATCATGAGTCAGAGAAGAGTGTTATTTATAAATATATTATATACTAAATAAATAATAAACTGGCCATTTCAGCACTTGAAAGGACTTTGACCGAACTTATTATGAGCAAATTGTGTTGTCTGTATTATTAAATATTTGAACACAATTGATCGAGAACTGGACCTACTAGTTTTATGCCGGCTCCGAACGGCTAATGTGCATGTTCTCAAAGAAGCTTTATATGACATTATTTACTCTCTTTGAAGCGGTTTTTGACGTTATTTAATTTTTTTTTTAACAAATGCCAAAAAATTGACGGTGTGCAGGATATCACCAGTCTGGAACATCTGAGGAAAAAACAAAAAAACCAAATTAATCCTTCTTTAAGTTATCGCCTGAACTAGAATAATTTGTTTCCGCCGAAAAGAAACAAAATGGCGACCGATTTTGTAACCTCGAAAATGGACTTTTGAATCATAAAAGCGTCTTATTTATGAGGATTTATAAGCACTCCTATTTCGTAAAATCATAATAATGAGCTAGAGAGGAGTCTTATTTATAAAGATTTTAAGAGCTCTCATAATTATGAGTCAGAAAAGAGTATTATTTAAGAGTATTTTATGAGAACTCATAACTATGAGTCAGATAAGAATTTTACTTATAAAATTTTCAGTCCCACTCACAATTATGACTCAACTTCTGTGATATGTTAAAATTTTATGAGTACCCATAATTATTGACCAGAAAAAAGAGTTTACTAAGAAGATTTTATGAGTACTCATAATTATAGATCAGAAAAAAGGTTTGTGTACAGGATTTAGTTCAGAGTTGATTTGTTTAATTTTGCAAAATCGCCGAAAATTAAAAAAAAAATATTTTCAGTCGACAGTCAAAATTTTTATTTTCAGAAAATTTTCCGCCAGAAATCGTACTCAAAAATCAGCAAGTGTGAACATCTTACAAAAAAATTATAAGTTTGAACATCCCACAAAAAAAAAATTTTAATTGTGAACATCCCACAAAACCAACAAAAAAATTTATAAAGATTTTATAAGCGGTAAAAGTCATGTTTTTGAAAACATAGTGTTTTTAACGGGTTTAATTTATAAAAAATGAGCTCCTAAAGTTGGGTATGAAAAGATTTTTATAGGGATATAAGATTGATTTTATTTGAAGCATAAAATGGGCTTTGTTTTTGTTCGAAAACAGTCATAGAAGACTATTGAATATGACTCTTATTATAAGAGTCCCATTGTAAAAAAAAAAATTAATAACTGGCCATTTCAACCCTTGAAAGAACTTTGACCTAGCTTCTTATGATCAATTGTGTTGTGCGTGTTATTAAGTTTGTACACATTAACCGAGAACCGGACCTACATGTTTAACGCCGACTTCGAACGGCGATGAACGGAATGTTTTCGTTCTCAAGAAGCTTTACATGGCATTTTGATTACTCTCTGAGGTTTGCCATTGTCTGCAGAGAGGTGGCGGCCGTACAGAAAAATTATTTTAATTCAAATAATTTTCTGTCGCTGCTGGGGTTCGAACCTGGTCTCCAAGTTCGTTGACATAGCGGCCACGCACTTTAACCAACTACGCCACGGACGCCACTATTGTAGGACTCTAAAAACACTAATAGTTCTGACTCTTAAAATTCACATATGTTGCACTTTTATCTGAGTAATATTTCAGACTCAGATCAGTATGCCCTCCCAGGAAGAGAAACCCCTTCTGAGATTTTAGGAGCTCAAAAATTTAGGTCCTGAAAGACTCTTCAAGCAATATTTGTTCACGAAATATTTATCTTGTGTCAAAAAAACAAAAAAAAAACAGATATCTGTATGATCACAAAATCATTATAATTTTTGTTCATAAAGAATAAAGTCATAAAAAAACTCTTACAAAACTCCGAAAACACTCTTAGTTTTGACTTTTAAAATGCGCATATCGGAGTCTTATTAGAGTCATTTTTCGGACTCAGATGAGTGAGTATTCTCTTGCATAAAGAGAAACACGCTCATTTCCAAATTTTAAATCAGCTTATTAGGGTTGCTCTGGCTAACAAATGTGAGCCTTAAAAGAGTCATAAAAAACTCTGTATGTTTGAAGCTGTATAAAACACTCACGAATTCTTTTTTTTATAAGAATAAAAAGAAATATTGTTTAAATAAATATAGAAAAATTATTTTGATTAACTCAAAAAATGTTGATCATTGTACCAATTCTTAAAGCCTTCAAAACTTATAAGGCTATAAAGCAATAACAAAAGTCAATAAAGACAACCTTAAATATATTATCATAGTTAATAATTGACGCTTAAATAATCCGACGATGTCCTTAAATTTGCAGCTTCATTGAAAACTTTAACCGCGTAAAGTATGAATCATTATTTTTTTTTATTATTTCAACAACACCCATACTTTTGCATTTTTATTAACCAGTCTACTAACCAGTTAGTGCACCAACCAGCAAAGCTAGCAGCTTGTTTCACGCAATTTATTTTTGATGGCTATTTTTCTTCATTTTTTACTAGCTGAGATATAGCCGGTGTTGGTCGGGAAACTTTTGTACAAATATCTTGTCTTATAAAGTAATGGTTGTATTGAAATAAATGTTTTTAATTTCAAATTCGACTTTTTACAATTAAAATTAACGTTATTTGAGTTATTTTTACTATCAATTAAGTTTTTGAAAATTATGTTTTTAAACAAAACTCCAGTTATGAATCTGGCATGTGGAATGAATAGTTATGGAGTATATCAATAAGTTCTCGGTGTGGTTTTTCATGAAAATTAACGCTTTATTTAATCACAATCTAATCATGATGACATTTGAAGTAATATCTATTGCTAGCCACAACTTCTGACAGCATATGAATTCATCGTCGGAAGCAAGACACGTCTTTTGAGTCGATACAAGAAACGAACCATTTTTTGCATCGCCGTAGGAATGAAAGTGCTGCTCAGTGGCCAACATGTGGTAAAATATATTGGCTTCAATATCGCTTTGTAATATCTCTGCTCATATTCTGAATGTTTATATTCGTAATAGGAGTTATACACGGGAATAGTCATCTACAAAAAAAAAAATACCTGCACATTTTAGTACTTAAAAGGACTTTGACCGAGCTTCTTATGGTCAAATTGTGTTGTGGGACCTACTACTTTTATGCCGACTCCGAACGGTTAATGTACATGTTATCAAGAAGCTTTACATGGCAGTATTTACTCTCTGAGGCTTGCCATTGTCTGCAGAGAGGTGACAACCGATCAGAAAAATTACACAGGGATGATTCGAACCTGTGCTCGCAAATGCATCGAGTTGTCCACTTACTATTTAACGCACTCGACCACGGAAGCCACTAATAGTTTTCCACTGGGATTAAATTTTTGATGGAACCTTTTGCTGGGGTGACTATTATGGACTGGCCCTGGGGAAGGTATCGTACTAGCATTGGTAGCTATCAAAAATGAAAGAACCAAGATTATGCGTTCCGCAGTCCCATTATCCAATGCTTTCTTTCTCAATTGACTGCATGACGTCACGCAGCGCTTGTGCATAAAAAAATTAATGGAACTGTGCGATTACTTAGGAAACTTAACGAAATTGAATATAAATTCTTGCGGAAAAGTAAAGTAAAAATAACTACTCTTCTGTATAAGAAACTGGATATTTAATTATACGAAAGAATGTACATTTTTCAAACTTTTACGATTTTTATCTCCTAAACCATTGAAGATCGATAAAATTACACCAATAGGTTAAGGAGGTTCATATACATATTATAAAAATAAAAAAAATATTTAGTAAAGAGTACATCAATGTATAAAGTGAATGTAAACAAAAGCGCCGGTTGACGTCATGCTCTCTCTCTCTCTCTCTCTCTCTCATTTGCGGAACGCGTAATATTGTTTCTATCATTCTTGGGTAGCTATATGTTGCGAGCTATCAACATGCATTGCCGGGCGACAATGCCTCAGAAATTTTTCCCCGTCTTTTTTATTTTAACTAAATAAACGCTAAGGAATGCCCCCATAAATATGAAAGATTTCTGTTGATCAGGAAGGAGGGTGATATTGGGTTGCTCATAAAGTTAGTAGGGTTTTTTATTTACAGTTTAGGCTCATTTATTTAATAAATCAAATCAACATTAACCAATTATATATTCGCCGTTTTGTTCAATCACCTAATCCCATCACTGTAGTAGCTTCATTATTCCGCGCAGATAGAAGTCTCCACTTTTCTCGCCATTTCTCACCAAACTGGTATGAGGCCTGAAATTATCGTGGTGGAAGATCACCCCTTTCCGATTGATCAGCTCAGGACGTTTTTGATGAATCGCATCGCTCAATTTCTGTAGTTGCCCACAGTAAACTAGAAATTTTATGGTTCTATTCTATGGGAGTAGCTCGTAGGAGACATGCGCCTTCCAATCCCAACAGATTGAGAGCATAATTTTCTTCTGGTGAATGTCTGCTTTTGCTTGCCTCTCTGGTGCTTCATCTTTCTTGGACCAGCTTCTTTTTCTGTTGACATTATTGTAGACTTTTCGTCATCCGTAATCGTACGCTTGACCAATGGGTATTTTTTTTTTTGACGTTTTATTAGCCGATCGCAGATGTCATCTCGATTGACTTCGTGAATTTCTTTCAATTCGTGTGGAACCAAGACATGCCATTTTTAATGAAACCAGCAGACTTTAAATGACCCTGGCGCTTCCAACAAAAGAGCACTCGCAATTTCTCTAACTGTCAAATGCTTTTTTGTCTCCACTAATGTCTTGATTTCGTAGTCTTCAACCTCAGAGGGCCTACCAGAACGAAAGAATTAAGACCACTTGCAATTTCTCCGACTGTAAAATGCTTTTTTGTCTCCACTAGAGTCTTGATTTGGTCGCGTCAACCTTGGAGGGCCTACTAGAACGAGGAGCATCTATGGTTGCAAAATTTCCATCACGGTAACGGACAAACCACTTCTTAGATTATACCCCTAATTTTTTTTGGCTACATTTGCATTTTAGCCTTTTTGGAAGTAATATAGCAAAATATTGCGTATTTACTCATCAAGGTTCGCCATTTTGAAAACTCTCTCAAGACACGACTTTATTTGTTTTTAAAGTAAATAACCACTGAGCACATACGCGTCAACCGACATACGCGTCACGACAGATACAGATCTTTTGCTATAAGACTGATAGGAAGTGGCGGCCGTGGCGTAGTTGGTTAAAGTGCGTGGCCTCTTATGTCAGCGAACCTGGAAACCTGGGTTCGAATCCCAGCAGCGACAGAAAACATCTGGTTGTGTTTAACGTAGACACCTGCCTTGACGGCTCAATTCTACGGTGCCTTTTGGCACAAGAAGTCTTTGGGTTCAAGAAGATGAGATCTAATGGATTAATCTTCAGGAACGCCAATATAGCAACGTACGGTAATTAACGTCCATCCAATCAGATGATCTTCCGGACGCTAACCCTAAGCTACGTTTCATTAGCGTCCTTCCGACAATCCACCGAACCCAACTCCTTGAACCCGGACGCGACCAACGCCCTATTTAATAGTCTCAATAACGGTTACACTACCACACTTAAGCATATTTAATTTAATAAATATCCTGTATGGATTGCATACCGAAAAAGACACCATAGTAGCAATCATGGAAGGCTAGTGTTATCACATTCCACATTTATTGGTAGAAATCGAGACCGATCTAAAATCTCTGACAATTTGAGGGCATTGTGACTCGGTTGTAAGCAAATGCAACTCCACACCGATCATCACAGACCTGCACGCGACATTGTGCTACCACAGCCAGTACGAAACTCCCCGAAGGGCCAGCCCACGATAGTCTCCTGGGCTAAAGGATTTGCCCCGACATAGCAATCACACACACTGACATAAAGCGTATCACGCATGACTGTGAAGAATAATATTCAACACTTATTACACCCAATCATCCTTGAGTCATCAAAAGACGTCCAACAGCCTGTCCAGCATCACCAATTCTGCATCACTGCGTTGGCAACCACAGTGATACAAAATACTTTGAGCATCCCGATAACCTCTTACTGGGGTCAAGATTATCTTTGTGCCTAAATTCACCTTGAACGCTCTGAGACCACTTTTGGCAGAAGTGGCCTCATCACGCCCGTAAATTCACCTAACAATCCGAGACCACTCTAGGGTGAGTAGTCCTAGGTGAGTCTCTTCATGCCGTTTATCTTCAGATTATACTTCAAGCAACCGCCTTCAGTCTCTTCCGATTTTATTCGCTCTGATTTTTGCTCACGCTTACGCACTTTTAAAAACTTCGCATTTTGCTCCGTGTTATACAGCTCTACCATATACACACATCATCGCCTACTTTAACTAGACTGTCAGACTCTTCTAGTGGCTCACCGTGTACTGCACAAGCAATCACACAGTTTTGCTCTCTCTAAAACATGCTTTTTATCAATGTATTTGTGTTCATGTTTCTGTCAGGACAAGGACTATCCCCGTGCTAGCAAATTATTTTTCGGATCATTGCTACTTATTCATAGGTATTAACGCTACCGCTGATCATGTCAGACGGTCCAGCCTATTGCCATTGATTTAGTTAAACACGCAAGGCTCAAGGCGGGCCTGATCCCAGCAGCGACAGAAAAAATGCAGACAATGGCACACTTCAGAGAGTAATCAAAATGCCATGTAAAGCTTCTTGAGAACAAGACATTCTCAAGACGTTTTACGTTCATCACCATTCGGAGTTGGCGTTAAACCTGTAAGTCCGATTCTCGGTCAATTTTGTACAAACTTAATAACACGCACAACACAATTGATCACAAGAAGCTAGGTCAAAGTCCTTTCAAGGGCTGAAATTACAGTTATTTATTTTTTTTTTATGATAGTAAGCCTAATATTTAGTTGAAGGGTGGAAAGATCACCCACATAGGGAGAATGTTCCTCAATTTTACTGAACGATAGAAGAACGAATTGTCTTGGCCTTGAACACTTGCTTTGGTAGTACCTGTACAGAGAAGGTTTTGTCAACCAACATTCAAGTGGACCTGAGTAACACACGAGCTGATGACACCAAATCATGTATCTGCTATGAACACTTGCTTTGGTAGTACCCGTACAGAGAAGGCTTTGGCAACCAACATTCATCGAGAGAGTTAAGAGAAGATGAAATATTTTCATCCCTTATCAAATACAAAGCTCGTCGTTGAATTCTGTTCAGAAGCTCCAAATAAGATCTTGAAGAGATCTTGAAAAAGATCTTGCCCAAATATGCGAATTGTACTCCATTTTCGAAATAATATAATGGGTAGAGATAATGCGAAGATCAGTTGGAATGAAGTATTTTTTTCATCGTTTTAAAAAACCTTTGAGCTTGGCCGCTTATTTCGACACATCGAAATGTCATGATCATTCCAACGAAGACCAGATTTCGGCATTTCGGTAACGTCAAGAGCATCTGACTCCATAAGATCTACACCGTTCATCCTGTTGAGGGGAGCTGAGTGTCATTTCATTCGCTTGTGAATTAGTAGACAACACTTGGTTTCGACTGGAACTGTCAAAATTCATCTGGCAATGGTTAATGTTGCCGAGGCACAAGACTTTAAAGTCAGCCCTTGTATTCAATTCAATATACTTGACATTTCTAAGAGTTTTATTAATTTTAAGCAGGTGGAAGAGGCGTGAGCTCTTTAAGCAGCTAAGAAGTCGTAGCATATTTATAAAACAAAGCAGATTTTTCAAAATCATATTCGTATAGCAATCGAACAAACAAACAAACAGAAAAAGAGTTTTATTGGTCGAGATATTTAATATCTGGGGTGACTGGGTGGCTGCTTGTTTTAATTTGAGCATTTAACAAGTTTTCATATGGCGGCTGCCTGTTTGTCTGACGGCTTGAACTAGCTAGTATTTTTTTTTTTTTGTTTGTTTTGTTGTGATTTTTCTTTTATTTTTTATGTTTTGATTATCGCAGATTATTTTGAACCTGTTGCATCGTAGTGCTAACGATGAGCTGCACTACTTTGATCAATTTGTATTTTAATGATTTTTGCAGAAGTTCCGGTTTCATGAAAAGTCACCAAGTTCTTAGATATTGTAAAAAAACAACCTCGAATTAAAAAAAAACAAAAAATAAATAAAAGGAAATTTTATATAAAAGTCAAAGTGCAGCCATCTCTTTAACCAACTAAATAACTTTTATACCCTTGGTTGAAGAAAAATTAAAAAAGTTTATGCGCCTTAAAGTAGACAGCAATACTTATTCAAGTGGACTTCTTCTGTGGCCAACAAGTTTTATTTTATCTTTGTTCATTTTTATTATTTTTTTTTTTTAGCTCGAGTTTTTCTTGAATTGAGTTGAGTTGAGTTTTTGAGTGTAGTGCTGGGTGTTATGAATGCAAAAAGTTTGCTCAAATAGTAGCAAGTTTTGTTCGAAAAAGATTATTAAATAAAAAAAATAAGAAGAAGGAAAAAAAAACAGCCACACAAAACAGTGAAAATGATATCAAGTTTGCACGCTGCAATTGCAATGCTGCAACATATGCGTGGAATTACATACAATGTTGCTCGCAGAAAGCATGATCTTTCGAGACACAGTCCGGAGGACAGTTGGAAAAACTTGCGCGTCTTTATAACGCCAACTAGAGTTAAATAGTTTTTTTTTTCTTAACACTCACACACGTTGCAACAAGAATAACATGTGGTTAAGAAACTTTAATAAACTGTTATAAGCAACCACATGCGGAAGAGTTTTTCTTTAACAACACTGAGTTTTTTAACTATTTATAACAAATAAAAAAATAAAGAAAAAATTGTCAAGTAGCGTTTGCAGTGCTAAAATGGATGTTAATTCCTTTAAAAAAATATATTAAAATTTACGAGAATTAATACTTACTTTGAAGTGAGGGTCGTTCTTAAATTACGTTACCAATTGAGAGGGGGAGGGGGGGGTGGGTTAAAATGTACTACGATAAGTAACGATAGGGGGGAGGCAGTCTCAGATATAAAAAAGTGATCAAAAATAAAAAAAAAACTCGAAAAATATTGAAATTAATGCACCCCATCATTTCAAAACATTTTCGTTCTTACGTCTTCATGTTTAACCGTCTAAATTGACTGTTAACTATTGACAAGAGTAGTAAGAGCATGATTTGTATACCCCCACGTTTAAAAAACGTAAAAGGGGTATATTAATTTTGTCACTCCGTTTGTAACGCCCATAAGGAGACGTGGTAAGTATAGAAGGTATATACAGTGAAAGCTCCCATAAGCGGACACCAACGGTCATCTACTTTTTGTCCGTATATGAGAGATGTCCGTTTATGGCAATGTCGTAAAAAATAATATTAAATTTCAAATAAAAAAAAATTGCCATTGGGATAATATTATTTAAAATAATTTTTATTCTCTAATAGACAAGCAACGAAACGAGTACAAAATTAATTCATATTAAATATGTTTGTAATTCTGTAAGAGTCAACGTTAAACTGGATTGTTCTTGCAAAATATTTCAATGATTTACCCCATGATACAACTATACAAGGTAGGAGTGACAGTTCTTTCGTCTTGCAACAACTGTCAATAATAGTATAAATAAGAGAACGAAAAAAGTAAAAAAGGAAATAGAAAATAAAATATACAGGCAAATGACAGTCGATGCAAGACACTCGTGAGAAAATAGCCAGTTGTCACTCCTACTTTGTATTGATAATTGTATTATGGATTTACCCATAAACTAGAGCAAACGCTGAAACTAATTGTTTTACTTTACCGTTACAAATGAGCAGCGCAAAAAAATTATGAGTAAATAAGAGCAAAAAAGAGTAAAAAAGAGAAGAAAGAAAAACCCCTTAACTGTCAAAAACACCAAAACAAAAAAAAAATATATAAAAGCAGTAATGTTTGTGATAAAAAAAAAGACAAAATTGTCCGCTTATAAGAGCCTCGCGTCCGCTCATGGGAGATTCTTTTTTCATAAACATACATGTTGCTGTGTCCTCGTCCGTTTATCGGAAAGTCCGTGTATGGGAGAGCATTTTCTATTTAAAAAAAACAAATAAACATAAGTACATACTACATCAAGTCGGATTGATTCTCATTCTCATCAAAAAAATCCTCGACATGCTAAAGGTGGTCAGTGAATCCCCTTTAAACAAAACTGTGTTAGATTAATTCATAACATCAAAACTAATTTGAACATATTAGAATGTACTTCGGTTCAATTAGCTTTAAGCGCAGCAAAGTATGTATGTATATGTATTTGTTTGTTTGTTTTGTTGTGTTGTGCTTGCTGAGAACAAAAAGAGTATAGTAGAGAGCAACGTGCAGTTTATTGAAGCTCTCGCAGCACAAACGCATTAAAAGCTAACGACCAAGCAATGCATGCATGGCATTCTCGATGATTTTTTAAAAAACTTAACACTTTAATTTAAGATACTTATTATTGAAATTTCGTAAAGAAAATACCCAATGATCCTTTTTTTGCACCAATGTGATATTTTAAAAATTATTTCATAAAAATCGGACCAGTACTTTTGGAGTTTTGCGGCAACAAAAAATTTTCACTTTCATTTTATATAATAGTATAGATATAGATATAGATAGAAGATAGATAGATATAGATATAGATATAGATATAGATATAGATTTAGATATAGATATAGATATAGATATAGATATAGATATAGATATAGATATAGATATAGATATAGATATAGATATAGATATAGATATAGATATAGATATAGATATAGATATAGATATAGATATAGATATAGATATAGATATAGATATAGATATAGATATAGATATAGATATAGATATAGATATAGATATAGATATAGATATAGATATAGATATAGATATAGATATAGATATAGATATAGATATAGATATAGATATAGATATAGATATAGATATAGATATAGATAGATATAGATATAGATATAGATATATGTAGATAGATATAGATCAGTGTCGGGCAAAATTGAAAAACCTACTCACATGTGATTGAGCTAGATTTGCTGCCGATGTCAATGTTTTCACATGTACACAATAAAAATTTCGTGTGGCGTACGAACAGTAGCCGAGTTATGACTTTGGTTCGTGCTTATGAGAAGCTGTGAGCTTAATTTTGCTATTCAAATCATGTCAGTTGACGTTAAGCATTCAAGAAGGCAAGAACTCGCTTCTGCTCGCTTCGCAACTACAGAGAGAAAAATGTTTAATGATAAATGGATGCTAGATTTCTTTTTTATAGAAAATACAAACGCTGTAGCGCAATGTCTTATATGCGAACGCACTGTTTCTCGTTCCGTATTGATGTATGTGCAAAGGCATTACTCGGTTTGTCACGCACAATTCAATTTAATTTTAGGAGAAGAACGAAAACTAAAGCTTTTCGAATTAAAAGCTAAATATTTTTTAAGGTTTATTACTGATGATTTTAATCAAAATATAAATAATTCTTATATTCATCATAATATTTCTTCATTACAATTTAAAAAGGCATCCTATGCTGTGTCATTGGCCTTGGCAAAAAAATGCCGACCGTATGAAGATGGTATGTTTTTTAAAGAATTAAGTCAGGTTGTTTTCAGTTTTTTTGGGGAGCAAGGAAATGAAATGCAACAAATTGTAGAACAAATACGTTTATCCAGACGAACAATAACTCGCCGAACGGAAGTTATTTGTAAATATTTATATTTTACCACTAAGCAAAGGTTATTAAACTGCAAATTTTTTTCTATATGTCTTGACGAGAGCACGGACATAAATAACTTAAGCGTATTAATCATATGTGTTAAGTCAGTTGATGAAAACTTACAAACAACAGAGGAAATACTCTCCGTTGTTTCAATACATGGGCATGTTACAGGCGAAAACCTCTTTAAGATACTACAACAAAATGTTTTTTCACTTTTTAACAAAAAAAAGTTGACTGCGATTTGTACTGATGGAGCCAGAGTGATGACTGGAAAAAATCAAGGGCTGATAGGTTGGTTAATGAAAAATAATATAAAAATTCCAGCTTTTCATTGCATTATCCATCAGCAGTCGCTTTTTCGAAAGAGTTAAACCTTTCCTATGTAATGGAAATAGCCATCAAAATTATTAATGCAATTCGAGGGGGGCATAATGCACTACGGCGCACTACTTTGAGCGCAAACTAAATATTTTAATAATTCAATTAAAAAATAATGATCTGTCCAATTTGGATAAAACCAGGATAATATGGTCAGATAATTTAAATTTTAATAAATTAATAGACTATACAAGGATTGTTGAAGAGTTATTAATAAATTATAACAAAAGATTTCAAGATTTTCAGATAATTAAAACCGCAATTGAATTGCATAATAATCCTTTAATTTGCAAAATTAACGACCAACCAACAGAAATACACGCAGAGCTAACAATGCTGCGCAATGATATAAGCCTTCCCTTGGAAATGGGTCAACATTTTTGGAAACAGGTAAGAGAGGAAACATATCCAAATATTAAACATGAAATCTTCAAAATATATTCTATGTTCAGTTCCTCATACGATTGCGAGGTTGGATTTTCAACCCTCAAAATTATCCAACATAAATTTAGAAACCGTTTATCAGATGAACATATCTCAGATTTACTGCGCATTAAAAGTTATGAAGGCAACATAAATATAGACGATATAATAGAATTTGAAAAGTTACTATAAAAATAATAATAATAATAATAATAATAATAATAATGATAATGATGATGATGATGATGATGATGATGATGATGATGATGATGATGATGATGATGATGATGATGATGATGATGATGATGATGATGATGATGATGATGATGATGATGATGATGATGATGATGATGATGATGATGATGATGATGATGATGATGATGATAATAAAATAATAAATAATAATAATAATGATAAATAATAATAATAATAATGATAATGATAACAATAATAATGATAATGATAATAATAATGATAATAATAATTATAATAATGATAATAATAATAATTAAAATAATAAAAAATTATAATAATAATTATAATTATAAATCATAATAATTACAATTATATAAATAAAACATAAAAAAAATGCATTTTATTTACAGTGTAAATAAAACCAGCGCTGTCGCTCTCTCATGGACACAGACACAAGCTTGCATGTTTATGTATTGTTTTGCCCGACACTGATATAGATAGATAGATATAGATATAGATATAGATATAGATATAGATATAGATATAAATATAGATATAGATTGGATATAAAACTAGAAGATTTCAGTTATATCCCAGCAGAAAAGTGGACCAAATTTGAAATAGTTCTGAACTAGTTCCAAAAAGGACCAGTACTAGTTCCACTACAATACCCTTTAACATTGAACGAACTGACGCTTTTTGCGGGTTGATGTCATAGGAAAAGACAATTGTCCCCAGAAACACTCCTTTTCCCCTATATTTTAACTAGTTGCATTAGGAACATTTTTAAACTGGTTGCTTTCGCAGTAGCCTGAAAGTGGTTCTTTTTTAACTAGTTTTAAAGTGAACATATCAAAAGTGTAAGAATTTAGTGCAATGGAAAGGTCCTAAAGATCTCATTTGTACCATATTTTCCATCCACAATCCAGAAAACATTTTGTCTATAAACATTTTTTTTTTATTATTTTTTCTTGTGCGCAGCAAATTTTAAAAAGTAGCCAGAACGCGTTTATTTTTGCCAGCAATACTTTTGAAAACAAAAGCAAAGATAACTTTCTACACTGAACGCCGTTTGTACTTTTTCAGAGCTACTGCGAACTGCGCTAGAAATGAACTAGTTCACTTTTTCAATTGACTCCCAAATAACTGCTGGGATATTTTCAAATTATTTTTTAGTACTCCGAGTAAATACAAACACTCTATACAAAACTATTCTCTCAATAAATTAATGCGTCGGGGTACAGGAAAAAAATCGTCCAATACTGCATCTACACAAACTTCAACGTCCCGATGAATATTAAGTGCAGCCAATCCGTTCAGCCTATTTTCGCTCATAGTAGAACGCAAGTAATTTTTTTACCGGCGTGATGTTGAAAAAGAGCGTTCGTTCGATGATGTCGTTACTGGTAACGCAGCCATTACCAGCAAGATTTGGTGAACATTTGGAAAAGCAGATAGATAGAAAAAATATAGGGCTGTTGATACCCAGCAGAAAAGTGGACCAAATTTGAAATAGTTCTGAGCTAGTTCCAAAAAGGACCAGTACTAGTTCCACTACAATACCCTTTAACATTGAACGAACTGACGCTTTTTGCGGGTTGATGTCATAGGAAAAGACAATTGTCCCCAGAAACACTCCTTTTTCCCTATATTTGAACTAGTTGCATTAGGAACATTTTTTAACTGGTTGCTTTCGCAGTAGCCTGAAAGTGGTTCTTTTTTAACTAGTTTTAAAGTGAACATATCAAAAGTGTAAGAATTTAGTACAATGGAAAGGTCCTAAAGATCTCATTTGTACCATCTTTTCCATCCACAATTCAGAAAACATTTTGTCTATAAACATTTTTTTTTATTATTTTTTCTTGTGCGCAGCAAATTTTAAAAAGTAGCCAGAACGCGTTTATTTTTGTCAGCAATACTTTTGAAAACAAAAGTAAAGATAACTTTTCTACACTGAACGCCTTTTGTACTTTTTCAGAGCTACTACGAACTACGCTAGAAATGAACTAGTTCACTTTTTCAATTTACTCCAAAATAACAGCTGGGTATTTTTATCAAAAATCCGTTTTCGCCAAAGTTTCACTTCATTGATCCATACTTCGAAAGAATCGTCATGTAAAGTCGTGGAGTATTTCTCAAATAATTGGTTGCAGGCTTCTTCATCTAGGGTTGGAATTTTTGATGGAAAAAGACATCTAAAATTCGATTATATTCCACGGTGCTTAAGAAAACGATCTTCAAGATGAGTGACGAATAAGTCTAGGTATGGTAGGTACGTTGAAATTCGATATAAATCTTCAATTGAAATAGTCTCGATATTACAATGATGAGTTTGACGTGAAGTAATTTCCTCAACGCAGAGCATAGGAGTTGTCGTTAAGCATTCATTATGCAAGAAAGCGCCCAACGGGCCGGCATGTCAGCAGCTTCCTACAGGAGCAAAACGTCAGCACTTATTTTTGTTGTTGTGCAAGCGAACAGTACACTGAGAGCGAACAGTACACTGAGAGCGAACAGTACACTGAGAGCGCTCAGTAACGAACACAAGAAAAAAACGAACAACGGAAAAAACGAACAAAGGAAAAAACCGCGTGGTATGCAAATAATCAGTTGTTTGATGCAAGTGCGCCTGTAAACAAGTTTTGAAAATAGGTGTTTTTTGCAAGTGAAATTTCTTAAGTAAGTAATTTATTTTTACTTATCTTTAATTTATCTTTAATTAATAATTTATTTACTTAATCAATCAAAAACCATTAAAAATTGATGTAGTAATTAGTTCAGAAAAAATTCAGATTTTTCATTGATTTGTTAAAAAAAAAAACGAACTGCTGACCCAAAGATTCCTAAGGAAGGCCTTTTGAAGCAGTATCAATGGTTGCGAATCTTACCCTTATTTTCGATAAAATTAAAAATCTCTCTCTCCCTCTCTCTCTCTCTCTCTCTCTCTCTCTCTATCTCTCTATCTCTTCCTCTCTGCAGCTCTCTTTTTGAGGTAGACAAAATCAAAAAGAATGCAACGAACTGTTGACCAGTGTTGCCATATTCTTTTTAAAAAAAAAACTTTAATTTCCAGAAAAAAACCCTTGTTTTTTGGTGAAAAAACTTGATATTAAAAATGAAATAAAACATGTATTTTTAAAATGCGTGCTTTAAAATTTTTGCAATTCGCTTTGTTCTCTCGTTGTCCCGTTATTTTGGCTACTTCATTTCTCATGAAAATACGGAAGACTTGATCGTCAACTCTAAATATATGTAAACTGAAGCGTCAACTTTAAAAAAGAATCCAAAAATTGACCGCCAAGACTCGACGAAGGGAAACCGAGACAAAAGAACAGAAACAATAGCTGCATTCCCGTGATACTGGATCAGATCAAATCTCAGTGGAACAACTTTAGTTCAACTTTATAACAATTTGGCACCACTGTCTTGAAATAGCTGTTTGAACCACAATAACAATACAAAACAGCACAGTTTAGATTTGCCAACTATGTTCGTTTTTAACACAAAATGCTTTAAACCTGGCAGCATTTTCAGATCAGAAAAAGAGCCAGGAAAAGAGCTGGTTCTAATTTTTGTTTTTGCTTTGTGAATAAAATAGAGCCGCGCTCTAGATCAACGACCACGGGAATGCAGCTAATGACAGCAACAATAATAGCAACAGCGCTGCCATAAAAATAAACTTTGAAAAGGAGTGAAAATTAGTAGTAGCAGCTTAAAATGAAACTTATGGTTTTGTAGTAACATACAATTTAGTTTATCTATTTGATTCATAGATTCACTAAAATAGAAAGCATAGTTTTAAGGGGGGAAATATACCCAGAATTTTTTTTCAAAAAATGTTTACATTTTCTTAAAGCTTTAGGTCTCAAGAATATGTGGAAAATTTCAAGTCGATATCTCAGAAAATAACAAAGTTATAGCCTAGTGAGTGAACCGCCTTCTAGAGCGCGCAGTGCTTGCCCTTATTTTCAAACGCGTTGTTCTCGAAACCATGTTTTCAAAGTCGGTGACCAAAATTTCTCGAAGCTCAGTGAACCGATCGTTTTGATTTTTTTGCAGGCTTGTTTTATTCATAATAATCTCGTACTTGTTATAGGATTTTTTTTTCAACAGTGGTTGAGCCCCATACAAAAATGTCAAAAAATAGAAGTAGTCGTCGTAAATCAATAAAATTAGGCAAATGAGTTCAGTTTGCCTGTATCAAGATAAAAACAAAAATTTTTTGATATTCGCCCACAACCACGCCTACCTCCCATATAACATAAAAATTAAAAACGCTATATTTTTTCTATGACTCATCCTATGATGAAACCACATTGACAGAAATCTTAAATTAAAGTGTTTAGTACAAAAAACATTTTTGCCCACCTCCCCCAAAAAATTTTTCGCTAAAAGCATCTAAACCGTTAAAATAAGATGTTCATGTTACTGTAAGATATTTTAAAATTATTTTGTAAGACAATGAAAAAAAAAATTTCAAAATAAAGCTGCCCGTTTCGCTATTATTTAAAAAAAAAATTTTAATGAACCTTTTGCATTCTGCAACAAATAATAATTATTGCATAAGCAATGATTACTTCAGTATACTTTTAGGGATAATGTAAAACCTGCTGTCAATCTTGATATCCGTAGTTCATGTTGTACTTAGCTTTTTATGCGTATAAACACATGCTAATCTTTCAGAAAGATTTTCATCTTTTTTATATAGTTTTTTACAGTCGCAAAAATATATAAAAATTCGTTTGTGAGCTTTAAATGGCCAATAAGACAGTGCAATATTGCTGGTACCATAATAAATAAGATAAAGTATGTCACACTTTTGAACGAAGAGTTTGGCTTAACAAGGCAAGCCTGAAAGTATACTAAGGATAATTGCTAAAGAACTAAGCCTTGAGAATAATTGCTAAAGAACTAAGCAACTCTATATATTTCTCAAAACGGGTTTAGTTCTTCTCATACCTTGTGAAAAAATCTCAAAAGAGCTCACTTTTATTATTTGAAACATTTACGTAAAATATCAATAAATACATTCCATTAAAAGATTTTTTGGCGCAACTTGGAGCTCACAAAGTAACATTCTGCTGAAAAATAAATGTAGGTTTTTTTTTCATATCCACGTTAAATTTGAGTTTTTTTTAAAAATAGAGGTAAGCAACATATTTCAAATACGCAGAACTGTTTTTGAACATTTTCTTTAATAAATAAAAAAAAAACAGGAGGGGAATATCTCTTCCCGTTTTTTTGTAGTAACTCTGTAAAAAAATCAACTTCTTATATCATTTTCCAGTTTTTTGCATTGCTCGAATTTGAGGGCCTCTAGACAAAAAACCAATGAATATTATTCAAAAATATTTTGGATTTCTGCTATTGGAAATATGAATTTTGGTATTTATTTCCACCTTTCAACCACTGTGCGGCGCGCTCTCGAAGGCGGTTCTCTCACTAGACTATAACTTTGTTATTTTTTCATATATCGACTTGAAATTTTAACCACATTGCTTTAAGAATGTGCAAAAAAAATATAATTTTGCTTAAAAAGTATTTTTTGCAAAAAATTAAGAATTTAATATTTAGATACCAAAGTTCTTATCTTCAAACTTAACTCGGTTTTTTTAAAATCTCTAAAGTGACTTTTGTGGCCTATCGAACATAAAAAAAATCGCAAAATATATACAGTATCTCACTCGAAATGGCTTTAATAATTCTAAAAAAATTTTTTTGTTTTTTTAGCAAAAACAAAAAATGTGCGCTTGCAGAATTGCCAACATACTGTTTGTACCATTCCTTTTTTTAGATTGGATTTTTGTATTTTTACGAAAAAATTCCATAAAGTCCAAAATTAAAAAAAAGGTGGAACTTGCACTAAGGGAAATAACGCATATTTACATTATCCACGCCTGAGTATATATTTCATTTAAATATTTACGTGGATAAATCAAATGTTGTCCTTACAACTCGTTTTTTTCCCGTATTTAAATTTTATTTATGCCACACACTGACACACATATTCCATACAGCTGCCAAGCAGCCGCCAAGCAGCAGCATCGCACTCTGTTCCTGCAGTTTATTTCTTGCAGTTGCAGGTTTCTTATAGTTCTCATTTAGTTAATGTTGCAAGGGTAATATAGCATGGATATTTGGCAAATATGATTTGTGAGTGCGGTGGTGAGTGCGATGCATGATGAATTCATGTAAGGTGGAGTGACAACTCGGTATTTTCTCAAGAATGTCACTCCACTCTACATGATTTCATCATGCATCGCACTCACCACCGCACTCACAAATCAAATTTTCACAAAAAGAAAATAATATATCCCACTAAATGGCGTTTGATATGGACGCAGCTCGTGGGAAATATTCAAATAAATTGTTTTTCAATTTCAATATTTTTACATAAATTTTCCTTATATACGATAGTTTTATTTTCAATTAGTAAATATTTGAAAGATATTTAAATATATTTGTGCATAATTTTAATATATTTTTTATTAATTCTGTGTAAATATTTTAATATTTTATTTAATTAAAAAAGTATTTAAATAAATTTTAAATATTAACGTAGTCGATTTAAGCAAATGCGTTATTGGTGCAAAAATGACTCGCTTTTTGGATAAATTAAAAAACTTTTTGGATAAATTTAATATTTTTTTCCCTTAGTGTGGTTTTCTTGAATCAACGCAAATCGAATCGACAGAAAAATACACATCTTGCGTCGCTAAGGATTCTGCATTGAATATCATCAGAAGATATATCAGTTCCAAGGAACTGATTTGAATTAACTTCATTCACTCAGTGTAACGAGTGAGCTCAAAGGTTCACACACATTGCTGACAACTTTGACAAGACTTTGATGTAAGCTATCTCTAGGTGGCAACGCTTAACTTAAAACACTTAACTCAAATTAGACATTATTTATTTTGTTTATTTTCTTGTGAACTTTCAGAAACATCTGTGTAGCTACCACGTGTGCGAGTGGTTGGTAGGCATTTAATAACGAAAAGTTGGCAACAACATGCAATTAATTTAAAATTTGAATTGCCTGTAATGTATCTATGTGTGTATAGTATGTGTGCAAGAGCTATTGATGTGTTGTTGGCCAAAAGTTGTAAGAGCAAAAATTTCTAGGCATGACTGATTTTAATGAAATTTGTAACGTTTTATATAGTAATTAAGAGTCGCATAAAAACGTGAGTTAAAAACAGTGATTAATCATATTAGATAATTTATGCGGTTAGCAACTGAGCTGAATTAATGTTAATTAGCTTAAATTGAAGCTGTGGAAGTTGGATTTTTTTTTAATAAAAATGAAAATTTCAACATTTAATTCAAGCGTAAATTTATGACAAAGCAGAAGAGCAGAACTTGCGGTGAGTAGATTCTGCTGAAGCTAGAACTTGTTCAGCTCTAAAGAGTTGATTGTATTTTCTTTCTTATAAATATAAAGTTGCGTGTACTTTCATTTCCGGTTTCTAAATAATTTTGCCATTTTCTGAAATTGTTCATTTCTAACAACACTCCAACTCAAGTGTCGAATTCACAAGAGTTGGCTTCTCTTTAAAAGAGCAAGATGCTTGGTATTGTTAAGCTTAGCTACGCAATATTGAGCGTTTGTAGCGAATGATATTATCTCCTTAAAGGTCAAGTGATATACCACAAAAAGGATGATTGCAAAAACAGTGAAAAAAAAATAATGTAAACAAAAACCAAAATAAATAAGGGCGCACTTTGGCATCTTATAAAAGCATTTTTGATAAATAAAATATTGCAAGACATAGTTCAACTACTCCAGTAATTTTAGGGCTTAGTGTAGCGCTACCACAATCGTGTGTGTGTGTGTGTTGCTTGCCTTCGAAACTTGAAAGCAACATTTTTGCGTCTGTATATATTTTGGGCAATTTTTTTATGACTTTGAAACCTACACATTTATGACAGCCTTTAAAATGTTTGTTATTCCTTAGAATGTTCTATTCGCTTAGTTCAGACTGAGAGATTCAGCATAGCTTCGGTGAAAGGCAACCAACCACCCACAACTAAAACCACAACCACAAAGCTATTTGTTGTATTTACAGTTGTCGAAAAATTGTTTGTGGTATCATAAATTTTTAGTCTTTTTAAGCATTGAGCACCTTAATAATTGCAGAAAACTTTGTTTTCAAAACTTTTTCTCTACCACCCTTATTTTTAATTAAAAAAAAAAAAAACGAATATTATTTTCTGCTTAGAACTATGGCCACAAGAAGGCAAATTGCTAAGTCGGCGACTTTTTGAATAAAAAGTATTTTTTCGGCAAAAAGGCGCACATTTTGAGAAATATAGGCAAAACCCTCACATTCAGGGTTATTCTGAAGTAACGGGGTGTATTTATTTTTTGCTACGTTTTGCAATGTGCATATATTCAATATATGAAAAACACACTTTGCAAATAATGTGATCCCAAGAATTGGTCTCAATAGCCATTTAAACCGTTTTTTCTTTTCATCTATAATCTTGTTTACACTTCTATGTACGAATGATTGTAGAATCTTTTTTTAAGATTGAAATTAACCCAAACATATTTTTTTTTAAGAATAAAGGAACCATAGACGTGCTTTTCAAATAGAAATTTTTTCCAATTGCATTTTGTTGGTAAGATACGAGTTCCTTAAGGGGAGTTAGATACCCAGATATTTTTTTTCAAAAACTTTTTAGCATTTTCTTACAGCTTCAAGAATATTCTCAAGAATATGTGGGATTTTCAAGTCGATATCTCAAAAAATAACAAAGTTATAGCCCAGTAAGTGAACCGCCTTCGAGAGCACGCAGTGCTGGCCCTTATTTTCAAACGCGTCTTTCTCGAAACCGTGTTTTCAAAGTCGGTGATCAAGATTTCTCAAAACTCAGTGAACCGATCGTTGATTTCTTTGCAGGCTTGTTTTATTCATAATAATCTCGTACTGGTCATAGGATGTTTTTTTTTAAGTGAAACTTCTTTAGCCGCGATGGGGAGTAAACTGATGAATCAATTCGCCGATGAAACGCTTCCCATAATTATAATTATAATTGAAACTTATAATTATTTATTAAACGCTGCTATTAATTATCTATTATTTATTCGACTGCTGCTATGTAACAGAGTTGTAATTACAACATTTTATAGTATATTTCAAACTTTGTGCAGTAATTTCAGAAAATCGAAACGAGTACTGTACAACATTCGGCTGGTTGCACCCTCTTTGATTAACCGCAGAAGAGCAGATTGCAGTGATGCCTATTTAAAATATAGTTTGTTCACCAAGAAATAAAGAGTACATAGAATATATTTCTGTATTGCATTTATTTTCCTTATATCTTTATGTTTTTGATACAAAATTCTACATATCACATAGTTTTATGATGCATATTAACCTTCTCTAGCCCTCCCTTAAACCCCCCTTTTCAGATGTAGGGAATAAATATACAAAAAATCATAAAATTTGTATGGGCGCCCCCATAAGGAGAAGTCGGAGGGAATAGGTCCCAAAAAGAAAAACATTTATTTTGGAAAATAATAGGGGTCGGTCATACATATAAACCCTCTCCAGCCCTCCCTTAAAGCCCCACTGTTCAGGTTTAGTTTAGTTTAGTTTAGTTTATTGATAAAAAATATTAGCATATAAGATTGATTCTTTTAAATGCAACAATACAATAATTTACAACAGAATAACAGGTGTAGGGAATAAATGTACAAAAATCATTAAATTTGTATGGGAGCCCCCCGTAAGGATTAGTTGGAGGGAATAGGTCCCCAAGGGAACAATTTTGCTTTTGCAAAAGTAATGGGAGTCGGTCTTATGTAACCCTCTCCGGCCTTCCCTTAAAGCCCTTAAAGCCCCCCAATCAGGTGTAGGGAATAAAAATTGGCATGTGCCAGCAACGGTGGCGTCCGTGGCGTAGTTGGTCAAAGTGCGTGGCCTCTATGTCAAAGAACCTGAAGACCCTGCTTCGAATCCCAGCAGCGACAGAAAATTATTTTAATTAAAATGATTTTTCTGTACGGCCGCCACCTCACTGCAGACAATGGCAAGCCTCAGAGAGTAATCAAAATGGCATGAAAAACTTCTTGAGAACAAGAACATTCCGTTCATCGCCGTTCGGAGTTGGCGTTAAACCTGTAGGTCCGGTTCTCGGTCAATTGTGTACACACTTAATAACACGCACAAAACAATTGATCATAAGAAGCTAGATCAAAGTCCTTTCATGGGCTGAAATGACAAGATATTTATCTGAAATAACCACTTAAAAATCAACTTTTCTGGGTTAAAGTTTCACTTCTACCGTGGGTGGTGGCCACACACATATTTTTTGTTGCCGCTAAACTCCAAAATGACTGGTCCGATTTTTATGAAATCCTTTTAAAATATCACATTTGTGCTGCAAAAGGATTTAGCGATATTTTCTTTACGAAATTTTAATAACAAGTATCTTTAATAAAAGTGTAAAGTTTTTTTAAAAAATCATTTACAATGTCATGCATTGCTTGATCGTTAGCTTTTCATGCGTTTGTGCTGCGAAAGCTTTAATAAACTCCATATTGCTCTCTACTCTATTATCTCTTTGTGCTCAGCAAGCACAACACAACTAAATAAACAAACAAAAACACATACATACATCCTTTGTTGCGCTTAAGACAAACCCAGTGGGCAATTATACTAGGCCTTAACAAAAGAAGGCATGCTAAGACTACTACTATTGGCATCTTTATACCTCCTTATATCGCTGTACCAATGAGCACTTTTAGAAGCACTTCGAATGGATGGGGCTCAAAAATTTTTTATTTCTGTGCAACGGAAAACATAAAAGAAGTAAAACATAACATAAAGTGTTAGCACAAAGAGAGCACAGCGCTCTCCTATAAAAAAACATAAATAAAACCAAAACGAGAAAAATTTATTTTTTGTCACATGCGAGCATTGAACTCGGACCGCTGGCATTATAGTCAAACGTTTTACCGCTCTGCTATTACCACGTTTGATAAATTGTGAACAAAATGTATATAAAAATATGAGGTCCACAACTCTGAAATTAATTTTCCGCTGGCCATCTACAGCAATTTGATTAATTGGTATGTAGAGTACATTCCTGTATGGAGAATTTGGCTCTATGGATAAGGCGTTGCTTTTAAAATCTTGAGTTCGCAGGTTCGACGCTCAGCGGTGCCAAAGAAATTTTTTCAGTCATTTATACAATGTGTATATATATATCTCTCTCATTCTCTCTACTATAAAACATATCCTTCTTCTCTATCGCGTGACCATGGTATAATTAATCAGGTAGGTGTGACAGTTTTCAATCGAACATGAATTGTCAAAAATCATACAGAACAAAGCAAACAAAAAAAAAAAAAAAAAAAACAAAATAGCCGAATTTGACAATCCATGAACGATCTCGTGAGAAAATAGCCTGTTGTCAAACCTTCCTGTATAATTGTATCATGCGCGTGACGAAATGAAGTAAAGTGACCTAAGGAAGTGTCACTTCAAAATAGAAATTGCAAAACAAAAAACAGTTCACTGCATATTGTTTGCACGGCAGTTAACTGTTTTCTGTTTTGCACGGCCATCCAGCAAATTATAGAGGCTGTCCTTTTTTAAAGCTTACAAGCTTATGCTAGAACACTCTTATTAGCACTCATTAAAAAATAGGTACAATTAGGTCTACTAAAGTAGCACCCTTTTCAGCCCTAACAAATGAAGTAGAATAATAAGGCTTGAATTGAGAGTGATTTTATAAGCCCTCATAAAGGAGGTCTTTTAACATGCATTCTCAAAAAAGAGCTTCTGGCAGGCCTTTTTAGAATCGCGAGAGAGTTTCTAAAAGTTAATGGGCTTGGATATGAGTGCGGAAGGTCTTCAAAATCCATATGAAGGCCTGCAAGAAGCGCTTCGAAGCCCTGCTTTTGCCCACTGGGAAAGAACAATTGACTTCACCACACCTGATTCATTAATGACCAAATCGATTATTCTGTTGTAAATTTTTGGAAAACTATTTCAAGCAAAAAATTCAGATTTCAATATAAAAATTTTCTAATGATAATTTCTTTTCATTAATTGGATAAAAATGTTATAGGTATATATGTATTTTGGGTGGGATTTTTTGTGGGTTTTTTGTGTCATTTTGGCGGGATAAACAGGTTTAAATCGGGATGCGTTCGGGATTTTTTACTAAATCAGCATCACATCACTGTATTACACCATGGATGTATAGTACATATAACATACATGTATGTATGTATGTATATTTGTTCCGCGGCATGCAACTTTTTTACTAAAGGGCTGCACAAATGCATTTGAATCGCCTTATAAAACAATTGTGTGGTGCGCAATTACTTTCGCTATTTCACTCTCATATGCGGATGACGTTGGCGTGAGCACAAATACTTGGTAGTATGCGTAAATAAAGAACTAGTTGAAGGTAAAATAAATGAGTTATTGACTCTCACTCATTCACTATGTAAATAAAAAGAACTTGCAAGAGGAGTACAAGTAAGCAAGTACTATAAGTACTTGAGTATTCTAGAAGATAAATTTTCATTGTATGTATGGCTATAAGGGAAGGCCGGAGAGCGTTAATATGTATGACCAACCCCCATTAATTTTGCAAGAGGAACATTTTTTCCCTTTGGGACCCTGTTCAAGTGTTAGTGTAGGTTATAAATATACAAAAATCATAAAATTTGTATGGGAGCACCCCTAAAGAGGGGTCGCAGTGGACAGGTCCCAAAGGGAAAATTGTTCCTATTGCAAAAGTAATGGGGGTCCGTTATACATAATAACCCTCTCCGACCCTCCATTTAACTGATAACTGTTACTGGTTAAGGAATCTGATATTGCCTTTTGATTTCAACATACGCAAGAGTACAAGCTAGAACTATAGGTATAGTTATTTTTTCATTTGCCGTGATAGCGGCCGATAACTTTTATAATCGACGAAAGCAAGTTGCGTATGCATTTGATCCGAGAGAGAGAGAGTTGAAATATTACTTGTTCTCTGAGCAACGATTAACGCGCTTACGCTATCTCTTCGCTGAATTATTCTACAAGTGATGTGCTTTACTTAAAGTACTTGGCAAAGAAGCAAATGCATTTGTGCAGCCCTTTATTTTCTACACATGTTTTTACCGTAGTTTTCCTGTAATTTATAAATGAGCAAAAGAAACAAACGGCTGACTTTTTACTTTTATAGAAGTAGCATTGTTTGCATCAATAAATTTTTTTTATAAATTGATAAAGATAAACTATTGATAAAGAGAAAACGTCTGTGGCGAAGCCGCGGACCACTGGGGCTTGCTAGTTTATGATAAAAGTGAGTGTAAGAATCAACACTTTTGTACACTTAACGTCTTGGTGCCTTTCCAGTGCCCCTAACAAGGGAGTCCACAGGATTTTCTGTGGATTTTCAGGATTTTTAGGATTTTAAACGATTGAATATCACTGTTACTTTAAAATACTCAGATTTATAACATACAGCTAATAATCAAAAAATATTACACTGCATAATACGTCGTTCGTAAATTATTGTGTTCTATATCACAAAATTGAAAAAATTGAGATAAGACTGGAATATAGGCAAATTTTTCGATATCTATCGATCTGTGTCATCAGTTTGCTTTTATCTTTTATAGTTTTCGAAATATGAGGCATCGACTTTGTGCTATACAACACTGTTGTGACAAGCTTCGTAACCTATTGTGTTCTATATGCAAAAAATCGTGCATATAGAACAAAAACGAAGCAAAAATACTAAGTAAAAAAAATATTTTTTTATTTTGTTCTATATGCAAGTCTAAATAAATTTATTAAAGTTATTATTTGGAGGTCTTTGTATTTTGCTTTTTTTTTTTTTTTTTTCTGGTGTTTTTCTTAGCTTCACATTGCACTTGGCAAATGAAATGAAACAAAAAAGAAAAAATCCCGCTTTAGATTGAAGTTGGTAAATAAAATGAAACAAAAACGAAAAGAAAATACCCATCATAAATAACATAAGGTTAGAAGTTAAATTTTACAACAACGTTTAAAAAAAAGCTTAATACTAAGAATAAGAATGGATAAGCAATAGATAAGAAGATATAATTGGAAGAAGTAAATGATGTGAAAAGTTTATACAACTTTTTATCACTTGATGCAGTGGCATGCTACAATAGGGGTATTCACGGGTTGATGCGAATTGCAAGAATGCGAAAATACAACATATTTTTCGCACTAACGCGTGAACATCAATATTGTAACTTTACGATAGAGGAAAGAAATGTATTGCCACCTTATTTCAAAATAACAAAAACTTAGCCTTTTTTAAGTTTTACCCAGATGGCAACTATGCGTGAAAACACCCATAACATGAGTCATCTGTTTCACATCACTGTTTGTGCGCTTTCGCAATATGTTTGAGCAGTGCGTAATTCAAGAAGAGTCCCAAAATTGCTTCTAATGTGTTTGTTGTTGGAATGAAGCAAAAACTCGCAATCTTGCATTTTCGCATCGTCGCAACTGTGTTTCGCATCAACCCGTGAATACCCATAATAATTTGTTTAATACAATTTAAAATATAGGTACAACTTTTTGTCTTCGTTTTTTTAACAAACTTGCTTCAATTAAAAAATCTCCGTAAATCAAGCATGAACTTCGTGGAATCGAAGTCAAATGAATTTGGTTAATTCTTTACTTGATTTTGTAGTCGAAACTTACCTTTTAAGAAATTAACAGGTATTGATTTAAGTGGACTCAGTAGAACATATGTATAAGATTAAGTTTAAAATTAAGTTAATATTATAATATATGAAATAAAGTATTTATTGAGTGAAATCAAATTGCTTTTCATTTCTCCAATACATATTACATTTTGTTCTATATGCTATAAAACAAGAATAGTTTCGTAAATGAGTGCATATAGAACAAATTATTTTTTTTTAAACGCATCTTACTCTAAAAAACGCTTCCAAGGATGAACATTTTTTTTTACAGAAAAAACCACAAACCTTTGAACTTTCATTGGTAAGAAAATCGCGGCAGATTTTTCGGTTCAGTTTTTTACTAAACTTTAAACTTGATTTACCAAAAAAACATTTTTGTCCTATAGAACACAATAATTTGCGAACGACGAATAATCAAATTAGTTTCTATACAAACTTTTTATAAATTTTGTCTAATAGTGTAACCACCAACATTCAACTTCAAAAGCAATAAAATGAAAGAGACTTTCTTGCCATACAAAGGAAAATTCAATTGAAAATTTGAAGAAAATTCAATTCCGACATCAAAAGCCGACACAATTTTCGTTTTGAGTTCACCCACTGAGCGGAGACGGACAAACAAAACACAAAAAAAAAATCGAACAACCGACAACAAAAACAGCGACGCGATCAACAAGCAACAAGTATGAGCAGCAAAAACATTGCGGCTCGATTAATAACTGCGCAGCGACAACACACTCACACATACTTCAAGGCCATTTAAAAATAATTTATTCTAAAAATAGAAATCAAAGCAGCGACGCCGGCAGAGAACGACGAAGAACGCAGTAGGAAGAAAAAAAAAACGATAAAAAAAACAAAATAAAGTGAAACATACGACCGGGAGACCGAACGATCGACATACATAAACAAACAAAATAAACAGTTCAAGTTGTTGGTGTTGTTGCTTTTGTGTTTGTGGTTGTTGTTGTTATTGGTGTTTTGCTGCTGGTGCTTGTTGTGAATTCCTTGCCTCGAGACCCCATAAACGAAATATTTTATTAAATGGAATAAAACAGCAAGTCTAACAATACCAATAACAACAACAACAACAACAACAACAACAACAACAACAACAACAACAACAACAACAACAACAACAACAACAACAACAACAACAACAACAACAACAGCCAGAAAGTAAGCAATACCAGCGCCACAATAACTTAGTATCTAAATTACGAGCACGATGTGTATTTTTGAGAACGTTTTGTTTGTTTTGGCTAGCCTTAACTTATGTGTGTGTGAGTATGTATGTGAGTGTGTGTGTATGTGTATTTGTTTGATAATTTTAGACGTACGTGCATACAAGTTGCTCCTATAAGTGGCTTCTGTGTATATTTATGTAAATATTAGGCAAAATTTATTGCTTAGTTCGTAGTTAAGCGCTTTTTCCAGCTCAAAAAAAAAAAAAACAAATTGCACATTTTATCAATTTTAGTTGGAATTTATTCGAAAAATAAAAAGAACATGAAACACTTGAGATTTTTATTGAATGTGAATCTGCTTCCTTTTAATACTAAACACAAGCAAGAGTTAAACTTGAACAGGAAAATAAAGTAATTTTGTGCAAATCAATTCAAATCAATCGTTTTGAAGTTCAATTTGCTTACATCCCTGGTTGAAGATAAGGTGAAAGACAAAATGGTCGAAGTCACTTATATCGGAGATAAATCAATTTCCGTTGTCAAGCTACAAAATCAAACTGTCCTCAAAGTTTTGTAAATTTTTTCATGGCTCATCTCTTTATACGTCTAACCGTCACGTCAATTTGAATCAGTAGATAGTTTATTTCTTGCAGTTGCTGGTTTCTTATAGTTCTCATTTAGTTATTGTTGCAAGGGTAATATAGCTTGCAAGTTTGGCCAAGAAATGAAATGATGTAGGGTGGAGTGACAAATTTATATTTACTCACAAATATCTTATACCGGTTGTCATTTACCTACATACTTTGCTTATAATTTTCTGTCACTTTGTCTTCCTCTAGTTTATGCTATTTTTGACATTTGGTGGCCTAATATTGTACCAACTGTCAAAAATAGTATAAATTAGAGAACAAAAAAAGTGAAACAGAGAATAAATAATACAGACAAATGGCATCTGATGGACGCAATATGACGCAAAGTAATGCTATAAAACCTTTAATAACATATTCAATTTAAATATGTGGTTTTTTAAATTCAATATTTTTATATAAATTTTATTTAAATGCGATAGTTTTATTTTCAAATAGTAAATATTTGAAAGATATTTAAAAAAAAATCGTGCCTAATTTTAATATATTTTTTATTACTTCTGTTTAAATATTAAACTATTTTGTTTAATTAAAACAGTATTAAAATAAATTTTAAATATTTACGTAGTCGATTTAAGTAAATGCGTTATTGGTGCAAAAATGACTCGCTTTTTGGATAAATTAAAAAAGTTTTTGGATAAATTGAATATTTTTTCTCTTAGTGTAGTGTTATATCAACAGAAGGGAGCGAATTTTAAGTACAGTTCTGCAAAGAGGAAAGTATTCGTATATATCCAGTTCCTCGTTATGACTTGTGAACAATTTACTGAAGAAATTTGCTGATAGGTTTGCAATTATTTTCGGGGTACCTGAAGAGATATCTGACAGTGTAAGCGTATATGGGTAGTTGTCAGATTATATTTTGGTGTTAATGAACTTGTAGAAGCTTTTAGGATCAAATATAAAATTAGTTTGGATACACTAAGGGAAAAAAATATTAAATTTATCCAAAAACTTTTTTAATTTATCCAAAAAGCGAGTCATTTTTGCACCAATAACGCATTTATTTAAATCGACCACGTAAATATTTAAAATTTATTTAAATACTTTTTTAATTAAATAAAATATTAAAATATTTAAACAGAATTAATAAAAAATATATTAAAATTATGCACGAATATATTTAAATATCTTTCAAATATTTACTATTTGAAAATAAAACTATCGCATTTAAGGAAAATTTATATAAAAATATTGAAATTGAAAAACAATTTATTTGAATATTTGCCACGAGCTGCGTCCATATCACACGCCATTTAGTGGTATATTTTATTTTCTTTTTGTGAAAATATGATGACGCACTATGAGTCCGGTGGTGAGTGCGATGCATGATGAAATCATGTAGAGTGGAGTGACATTCTTGAGAAAATACCGAGTTGTCACTCCACCTTACATGAATTCATCATGCTTCGCACTCACCACCGCACTCACAAATCATATTTGCCAAATATCCACGATATATTACCCTTGAAATAATAACTAAATGAGAACTATAAGACCTTCAACTGCTGTTGCGAAGAAACAGGAACAGAGTGCGATGCTGCTGCTGCTTGGCGGCTGCTTGGCAGCTGTATGGAATATGTGTGTCAGTGTGTGGCATAAATAAAATTTAAATACGGGAAAAAAACGAGTTGTAAGGAAAATATTTGATTTATCCACGTAAATATTTAAATGAAATATATACTCAGGCGTGGATAATGTTAATATGCGTTTTTTCCCTTAGTGCACGTACATAGATTTTCACAAAGTGCGGAAAAAGGTAATTTGTGAGGATTCTGCAGTCAAAAATTTCCAAATTATACACGCAAAGAAAAAAACGTGTATCGCCAGTTTGCCGCAAACTAACTTCGTTTGTCGTGCTTGAAATCATTATTTGCAAACGTTTTAACAGTTGTCATAATAATAGCCAGTTGCGAGAAACGCGTCATTCAGTTGCAGGAAATTAATTTCGTTTGTCATTAACGCGAGTGATTTTTAAATTGCAGCAATTGAAATATTCATTTTGCCAAACTGAGAACTTAGTTTGTTTTTCCCTTCGTTGTATAAACACAAGGCTTATAGTTCAGAGTTACTTTTTGGATAAATTGTTACTATGAAAAGAAATTGGTAATTTCATTAATACGCGGACGGAGATAGCAATAGAGGTGCGATGAGTGCAATCCATAAGAAAACGGAGGGACATAAGGAGAAAGATAATTAATATAACAAATAATAATGACCGAAATAGCTTGCGGTGTATATATATAAGATATATTTTTAAGTTGCGGCAAATACAACTCGCAAACAAAGTGTAGTTGCTGAATTTTTCAGTTGCGGTAAACGAAAAATTTCGTTGCGTGTACGGGTATTATTTATATTTCGGGAACTGTCAACACTAATGTCAATAGCCAAAATCTGGCATCACCATAATAAAATTTGACATTTGTTAGCATAAATGTACTCACAACATTTTGATGTACAAGTGCTATTTGTTTTGTTTACAGAGAGTTAAGAAAATCAATTTTTTCAAAAAATGGAAATTTCAAGAGAAGGTTTTCATTGGATTATTTTTCACAACTTTCGACGTGGATTATCGCAACAAGAATATGTCGATGAACTCAGTTCTTTGTATGACGATAAAGCACCATCAAAAATCACAGTATATCGCTGGTATAGTGAATTCAATCGTGGTCGTAGTTCGGTGGCCGACGAATTCCGAGAAGGTCGTCCAAAATCGGTTGTTGTACCACAAAACATCGATGCAGTACGTGAACTAATAATGCAAGATCGTAATGTGACATATCGTGAGATAGAGGCATCTTTGCATATTTGTTCCGCTTCAATACATTTGATTTTGCATGAGCATTTATCTGTAAATAAATGTGCTCTCGTTGGATACCCCATAATTTATCAATAGCTCAAAAAAAGTCTCGCGTCGATTGGTGTAAGGAAATGATTAAAAAGTTCAATCGTGGTGCTTCAAAAGACATGTATAAAATCGTGACAGCTGAAGAATCATGGATATATGCCAATGAGCCGAAAAAAAAACACCAATCGACCGTGTGTGTATTCCAAGACGAGGCAAATCCAACAAAAGTTGTTCGCGCACGAAGCACTGCGAAGCAAATGGTCACCCGTTTCTTCCACCGAATGGTGGACATGTGGCCATTGTTCCGCTTGGGCAACGTAGGACGGTCAATTGTGAATGGTACAAGACCATTTGTTTGCCGGAAGTCTTCGGAGAAATTCGCAAAACCAACCGCCAAAAACGAATCATTCTGCATCATGACAATGCGAGCTCTCACTCATCTCGTCAAATATGTGCATTTGTGAGCAGTTAAAATGTCGAATTGATGACTCATCTTCCATACAGTCCTGATTTGGCACCCAATGACTTCTCCATGTTCCCGAATTTCAAAGGTAAACTGCGTGATCAACCATTTACGAGCGCCGCAAAAGCAGTTGAAGCGTTCAAAAACCATGTTTTGGAACTCAGTTGTCTCAAGAGGAATGGAAAACTGCTATGGTTTGAACGAATGCAAAAGTGTATTGATCATCAAGGGGAATATTTTGAAAAACAATAAAGCCATCTTCATTTAAAAATGTTTGTTATTATTTGTTTGAATTTGATTTTGATTTTGATTTTGATTTTGATTTTTATTTTGATTTTGATTTTGATTTTGATTTTGATTTTGATTTTGATTTTGATTTTGATTTTGATTTTGATTTTGATTTTGATTTTGATTTTGATTTTGATTTTGATTTTGATTTTGATTTTGATGTTGATTTTGATTTTGATTTTGATTGTGAGATATCCAAAAAGCTTCCATTTGAAGAGTAACATCTGCAATTAAGTAGAACGAACCTCTTATGGGTCGTTCATAAGCCACGTGGCCGATTTTCGGTTTTTTTTTAATTGGTATTTAAAAACCCCTTCTGCCCTCTAAATTGGGCACTTAGTTTATGGAAGACCCCTTAACTACAAGCTACTGTTTCAACCCTCAACTTTAGTAAAACAAGTCATGTTGCCTGAATTTTATTTATGATATGTATTATTTTTAATTTTTTTATGACTCTTACCACAATTCATTTTTGCCACTTAATATCGAAATTAATGGCGCTCGCTGCAAATGCTAATTAAGTGAACTGAGCAGCTTTTAACACCACTGACATAAAAATAAAAAAGTTAAAGCTTTAAACCACAAATAATGAACAATCAACTCAACGCACAGGCAGATGCACAGATACACAAACACACAGTCGCACAGGCAGACCAACATATTAAGTTTCCTCGTAATTTTTAAGTTTTATTATATTGAAAACGTGTGGCTGTCATAATCAACTTAATTCTTTTATAACCGACTTCAGCCACGCACTATAATGCTTTAGCTGCATCACGATTTTATGAGTGGGAGACTGTGTGTGTTTGTATGCTTGTGGCTAAGTGTTTGTGTGCGTGCTTGTTCCTAGTATCCAGCCACAATTGCTGCCAAGGTTCAATTGCAAAATTTTATCATTTAAGGATTTGATGATATACAAGTACTGGATGATTTGCTGCAACCACCTTTGACCTATTTGTGTCTACAAAACAATGCGGTCTTTGCTACATATCAAGGATGCTGCTGGTAGCATTTCAACAACTAAAACTAACTAAATGACAAGTTGTCGATTGTGTGCATCTTAGCTGTTACATAAATTTATTACAAACATACTTATGCAGTTATATGACACAGAATGAAAGCAAAAGGCTTTCATAACTTTACTTAACATCCTCATTTCATTGGATTTCCGTAATGAGCCGCTTAAGTTTTGAATTGTGGTGTCTTTTACTTGACTTAAATGCAGTTAAAAACTTCCTGGAGGTATTATTATTGCTTTCATCTTGTTTTTGTCTGAATTAGTATGAATTCTATATCGATTAAAGTTTTAAGTTTTTTGTTGTTTGCGTCACAAAATGGCTGTGTTCTGAGTTCATTTATTGTTTATTCGCTTGAGAGTACTTCCGCAGCCACAATATTTCTCAACATTCAGATAAAATTTTATTTGTTTTTTTTTTTTTAAATTACTCCATTTGTATTTTGACGTGACGTTTTACCGCGCAGGTTCCCAAAAAAGTTGAAAAAGGCTTTTTTTTTGAAAATACATTGGCGTTGCATTGAATTGTTACTGAGCTGAGTATAAAAGCTATGATTGCAAAGTGGTACGACTATAAAGGTTAATTCTTTGAGTTCATTATAAAAAAAAAAAAAATCAAATCGTCATCGGGACGCGGTGGGAGCTGCTTAAGCAACGAAACTGAAAACTTGTTACATGGAATTATTACTCGCTGGGTACTAGTACTAGGATTAAATTTATGATACACCACTAAAGGCCTATTCTAAGCCCTCACAACAAAGTTACACATAAAATTTCTGACGTCATGGCGTCACAAAGAGAGCCTCTCAAAAATCGACAATGCAACATTCATGCAACGGCGTTGCATTGAATTTTTACTCGGTGAGGATATAAGCTACGATAAATGTTTGAAAAGAAAAATGAAGAATTTATACTTAGCCTCACGAAAACAATAAAAAAATAATTCTGACGTCGGCAGGTCGTGTATAGAAGCAGCTTATGTAACAGAAATGTAATATCGTCGCATGGATTTTATTTAACGACAGCATAGATGAATTATTACGCCTCACAACTAAATTAAATAAAAAAATCTTATCGTTATGATTTCAAGGTGGCAACCACATAATGCATTAAAAATACTACAACCATGAAAAAACGTTGCATGGAATTTTAACTCTGTGACTACTGGCGTAACGGTTAATTTTAAGGAACGAAAATGAAGGTGGTCTTCGGATATTAAAATAAAAAGAAAAATTAATGGCTTCATGATGCCCCTCAGGGAACCGCCTAATGTGACGCATATGCATCACTTTCACTGGATCATTGCATGTAGATAAGGCAAATTCAATGCACCAAGTAAAAGCACAACCAACGATAACAACAACAACAAAAACAAAAACAACAAGAACAACATCAACATCAACATTAACATTAACATTAACATTAGCATCAACATCAACGTCAACATCAGCATCAACATCAACATCAACATCAACATCAACATCAACATCAACATCAACATCAACATCAACATCAACATCAACATCAACATCAACATCAACATCAACATCAACATCAACATCAACATCAACATCAACATCAACATCAACATCAACATCAACATCAACATCAACATCAACATCAACATCAACATCAACATCAACATCAACATCAACATCAACATCAACATCAACATCAACATCAACATCAACATCAACATCAACATCAACATCAACATCAACATCAACATCAACATCAACATCAACATCAACATCAACATCAACATCAACATCAACATCAACATCAACATCAACATCAACATCAACATCAACATCAACATCAACACCAACATCAACATCAACATCAACATCAACATCAACATCATCATCAACATCGACATCAGCATCAGCATCAACATCAACATCGACATCAACTATTTCGCTATTTAGGATTCTCTTTCTTATATGGAGAAGAGCTGGACATTCAGTGAGAATATGTCTGGAGGTTTCTTCATCCTCAAGGCATAATTTACAATGTAGATTCTACATAATGAATCAGTAACGAGATTCATTTTTTGCAGGTGTTTCTTTAGTTTACAGTGTCCAGTTATAATTCCGGTCATCATCTTTAAGTCTTTCTTCCCTAAATTGATAAGAAATTTCGATTTCTTGTTAGAAAGTTCTGGAAATATTTGCTTAGTGCACATCTGTCCTAAGCAGTTCTTCCAGATGTCTTGAGATTCGCGGAATGAGGTTATTTTGACGTGTTGCTTAAAGAGATTGTTACCAACACCACAAGACGGTTCCGGTCCTATGAGTGGTGATGCTGCTCTCTGTTTGGCTAGGGTGTCTGCTTTTTCATTCCCGTCAAAACCACAGTGGGCAGGAATCCACTGTAGAGTTACTTTGTTGTTTTGCGCAGCCAGGTCGTTGAGGACGTTGACAGTCTCCAACACCAGCTTGGATTTTATAATGGGTGATGTCAGAGCTTTAAGGGCAGCTTGACTATCAGAGAAGTCGAAAATTGATTTGCCCCTAACATTGTTCAGACAGTTCAGTTTTGAAAGATTGTGGTAAATAGACCTGCACTGAAGAAGTGGCTCTTATTGGAGTGTTCTCCAAAGACCCCTGCTCCCGTGCCTTTCTCCATTTTGGAGCCATCCGTGTACCACACAAAGTCGTTTTCGGACGGGCTTAGTTTCTCGTGTTCCCAATTGGATCTGGGGGGGATAACTACGATGAAGTTTTTGTTAAAGCGGCTTTTGGGAAGCATGTCATCTAATGGCATGCAGAATTCTTTTTCTCGCTTTAGAGTTGTAATTAAGGTGAGGTGTCCCTTTAAGGGATGGTTTGGGACAGTATTACCCAGATGGAAACGTCTGTGAAGGCTGAGCTTCGCCTCCATCTGGATGTGTATGTGGATTGGGGTGTAAGGTAAAAAACTGCCATGATCATATTAAAAATGCTCAAGCCGGAACAATTTAAATTCTACTTTCCATTTAGTTTTTGAAATATATATAAATTTTTACTCTATTGTTACGATACATTCACTCTCATTCTAATCTCTGCCGCATGAGTTCTCTTTATTTATTCCTTTGAGTCAAACTGAGGCTAATGCCATATGTATGTATACATTCATTTTAACTAACCAGCACACTAGCACATAAAGAATTTATCGCTCAAGTAGATAGATGCCAACTTTTTTAAAGCAGAATTTTAGTTACTCTTTTTGCTCCAACCAAAAGGATAGTTTAAATGTTCTTCGAATAGGTGACCATGTGGGGGCGGCTTCACAACGCTAAGACTGTCAGCAACATATCCTCTTTCATATACACACATATCTACAGTTGAAGCCCTGAAACTAGTTCAAGTGCATATTTGTTAATGATTTAAAATTCCTTTAGTGTATGTATGTATGTAAGAACTACTCGTATGAGTCCATTGTATGGCAAGTTAGTGACTTGTGCAGACGGCGTATGCCTGTGGTGTGCTGGACGCGTGGTGGTAATGCGGTGCAATTGCAATTTTATGAGCGCTATGTATATCAGCTATAAAATGCAATGCTCGGTTTTTTTGTTTTTTTTTAAATATCACGCCAGTGTAGCTGAGTTTTAAAATTATTTATGATTTTTTTGTTTTTATAGGTATTATATCCAGCAGGGAGCGAATTGTAAAAATGTTGTAAAAGCTTAGAATTTAATACGTAAGTATAAATTTCTATATTCCAGAGTTTTCTTTCAAAACCTGGTTAAAACTCAACTTAACTTATTTAAGATATTAACTATTCCCGAATTACCAAATCGGATAGCAAAAGAAAAATTTTTAAAAAATTTATCAAAAAAAAAAAATCATACTTGCTTTGTTCTATTTATTCGCATTCTATTAAGAAACGTGTTCGTACTACGAAAATATTTGGAGTGGCGGCTATTTATATGTCGCACTACCCGCCTTTATTAAATAATTCAAATTCAAGATGTGTTCATAACGATATAAGTCATAATTTTCTATATAAATAGTGAAACAAAAGTATCTACAAAAGAAGAGCGATAATTTGCAATTCACGATTGCGCTAAAAAATCTACTAAAGAATACGAGTAGTTGTCAGAATTTTAAAATAACTTAGCTCATCAAGATTCAAAGCTAGTTTGGGGCAATATTAACCATCTAACTACATTAAAAAAAACAGTAATAATAGTTTTATGACTATTTTTCTTTGAGTCATAAAAATATTTTTAGAAAAAGGCATAAAATTGGCAGAAAGAAAAAAAATTTTGAGCCAAACTGGTCGAGATAATTGCGGTTTTTAGCTGTAAAAGGTAAAAAAAAACCATGTTCACGTGCCGATATCTGAAATAAGATTTATAGTTAAAAAAATAAAAAAAAAATATATTTCTTTCTTTTTTGCAGTGTACTCGCCGTTAGCAAGAATGTTTTGAAGCCCTGGTCGAAAAAATTAATGGAAACCCCAAAAAAACTTATACAGTTGAAAGGGTTGTAACAAGATCTTATTTTTTAAAATTTGTTTTGGACAACAGAGTGTCCCAAATTAATTTTTTTTTAAGACATTTTTTTTAATATAAAAATATTGAAAGTTATTAATGACATAAAAGAGCATTAAATTAAATCATGTAGTTTTGACCTCTTAACCATTGCAGTATGTTCTGTAAAAAGAAAGTTATGATATTTTTAAGATTTTTCAAATTCTACATACAAGTTAATGATATCTGAGACACCCTGTCATACTAGGCAGAAAACTTAGCCAATGCTAACGGCAGCGTTACTTTTCTTTTCTACAAAAATATGTAAAACTATAATAATAATAATAATAATAATAATAATATTCTGAGAGTTTTACCGTTGTTTGCAAGCGCTCTATAAAGAAAAGGCAGAATAAAGTGAAATGTGAGCGGAAAATTGCAATAAAAAAATCTTGTATGTACCTATCTTGGTGGCGAACGTTCAGCGCGACCAGCTTGCGAAAGCTTTACATTGTTCTGACTTTCATTTTGTTGTTAACAGACGCTCTATTAAGAAGAGACAGAAGAGAGCGAAATGTGAGTAGCGAATAGTTTTGCTCTGAGTTTGATAACGTTGTTCTCAGCTTCTCTGTTAATAAAAGAAAAACTAAAATAAAAACAATTATATGCAAACTTTAATGAGCTATAAATTAAAAAATATAAATTTTTAAGAAATAAAAAGTCCAGTTTGCACATCTACAGGTCTAAACCTATCAAACCATACCAAATTTATTAAAATTGGACTTGTACTTACAAAGCCTTACGCCGGACAAAATTTGGGTTTGCGTAATATATATGTACTAGCGACCACTGGTGCGCGTTGCTGCACCCATCAACTATAAAAATAATATTAATTGGCCGCTGACGCCGTTCATTCTGTTCAGCGTATATTCTTAGAGTTTTGTCGTTGTTTGCAAGCGCTCTATAAAGAAGAGGCAGAATAAAGTGAAATGTGAGCGAAAAATTGCAATAAAAAAAATTTGTACGTATCTTGGCTGCGAGCGTTCAGCGCGAGCGGTTTGTGAAAGCTTTACATTTTTCTGACTTTAATTTTGTTGTTAACAGACGTTCTATTAAGAAGAGCCAGAAGAGAGCGAAATGTGAACAGCGAATAGTTTTGCTCTGAGTTTGATAACATTGTTCTTAGCTGCTCTGTTAAGAAAAGAAAAAGCAACATAACAACAACAATTATATGCAATTATATGCAAACTTTAATAAGCTTTAACTTTAAAAATATAAATTTTTAAGAAATAAAAAGTCCAGTTTGCACATCTACAGGTCTAAACCTACCAAGAAATACTAAATTTATTAAGATTTACTTAAAAAGCCTTACGCCGGACAAAATTTGGGTTTGCGTAATATATATATATATATATATATGTATATGTATAAGATGTACACGACCACGCAGTAACTTTGAGCGGGTGTAATGGAACTTCGTGGGTGATACACGGATTTTCGGTTCCCCAGAAACGAGTTTTTTGTTTATTCACGTAACCGCAAAGATGAAATTGAGCCTCATCGCTCATGATCATTTTCGATGAAAAATCTTCCACGTCTTCGTTGAGATTCAGGATGGCTTGAGCGTAGGTTAAACGTGGTTGGCTGTCAACAGCTAATAGCTGATGCACTGTCTGCACTTTGTAAGGGAACATCTTCAAATCTTTTACCGAAATTCTGCGTAGGCATCGCCGGCTAATGCCCAATTGCGTAGCACGTCGTCTGGTCGATGTTCCGGGCTCTTCTTGGACATCTTGGACAACAGCAACGATATTCTCAGCAGAACAGCTGCTCTGGGGCCGGTCAGCCTTGGGAGATCTCTTGTTGTTCCAGTCTCGTCAAGGGGAGTGGGCAAACGCCGCAGTGTTTGTCCAGTTGGTGTCGGACAGCTAGGAAATCTGCGACTTAATTTACGTTGCGCCAACACAACCGACAAATTGTTGCTCAAAAAAATGGAAATAATTATTTATGGCTTGTCAATTTGTATTCTGCGTTTCTTTACTTCACAAATGTCAAAACCGATTTGACATTTTGCGCCATTTGCAAAAGTTATAGGGTGTTCCAATATTACTTTTACTACCAATTTGTACATTCGCCTTTAATAAAATTTTATAGAGTTGAGTAATTTTAGAGCAAACAATTCTTTTTCAATTTTTCTTAACATAAAAATGCTTTGGAGTAGAATCTTTCGTAACTCAGAACAACTAACTCAGAGTAGCTTGTGTTTCAAATTTACACAACTCTTCAACATTGAATGAAGTATTCTATGTAAATTATTCAAGAAAATTTTTCGATTGAAAAATGTCATGTTTACTTAAGAAAATTCATGCACATAAAACTAAACAAATTTGCTTCAATGGCTATGGAAAGGAAAAATATTAGATAAAATCCAAAAAAATAAAAAAACAAAAATAACAACGAAAATGTTAGCATATTTTTTTCGAAGAGAAATGAACTCTGCATATATTTTTCCATAAATAGTGAAGTGCAGAACTGTGCAAATTTATTTATCAAATTTATCACTATGTATTTATCACTTAGTTTCTTTGGGAAGAAGCTCTTATTAAGGACAATTTTTTTTTATTTTTTTTTTTATAATGGTTTAAAGAAGATGAAAGGTTTAGAGTTGCCATATGTTTGCAAACTTCTTCTATAGAAGTACTCGTGTGTCAACAAGAAGTATACACGTGGCATAACTTTTCATAGTTCGGATGTTTGATTGTTCAATGACAGCTTGTAAATGAATGTGTTTGTTGATGTAGAATGTGCGAATAACACATCAGAAACCAGGTGAACCTTTATAAATATTAGTCAAGCTCTGCACCATTACGTGGATTAATTTATGAAAGGTGCAAAGATTTTCACTGTGGTCGTACGAGCACGTCAAATGGCAAACCACAACGTTCACTTGTCTAAACTTAACCCTATGTCAGATAAAATATTTCAGCATTGTGTCCACGTTCTAAAATCCAAGTACGAAATTTTACATAATCTGTAAGAAAAAAACAGTGAGCCGGCGCAAATTCGTTCCAAATCGAAAAAAGACGGGCAAAACCTTATTTTTAAAGATGTTTGAAAAATATTTTTCACTTTTGTATGTTTTGTATGTGGTGGTGTTGGTGTTTGTATGTGGTGGTATTGAGTCACCACATATGTATTCCCTTGTAAAAAGCATCATAGGTATTGTTTGAAATTTTGACTTTGTATAGATAGTCAATAAAGTTGTCTACCGTTAAGAAATAATTTTTAGAAAACACCCTCCACCGCCGTCTGAACGGACCAAATGTGCAGAAAAGTTTTGCAATAATATTGGAATAATAATATTAAAAATTTTGCATAAAATGCAAAATGTACATACAGTGTTTTTTTAATTTTGAACATAAAAACCACTTGAAAGTTTAATTTTTTTTTAAACATGATTTATCTTGGAATAAGAACTCGACTTCAGGCAGTAGACTCGACTTCGGTAGTCGAGTTGGTAGCGTGCTTGACTGCCACCCCAGAGGTCACGGGTTCGATTCCCGGCCAGGCCATGGTCCTTCGCTTTAAAAACCTTTCTAAATTTTCTATCCTCATTTCTAATCAACTGAAATTAAAAATTCATCAATATTTACAACTTGAAGTTGTAGTTGATGGTAGAGAAGTTTGTGGATGAGATTGCCTGATAACTTGAATTGACTGAGGTAAAGGCATAACACTTGCCTCTGATTCAAATTCACATGTTTCTTTGGCTTTCCACCACGCTTAGAACATCCTACACGTGTTTCACTTGATTGCCCTTTCCTGTGTCTCTGAGAGTAGACACAGAGAGAGTCGCTCAAAGATCGAAACTCTGTGACTACTGGCGTAACGGTAAATTTTAAGGAACAAAATGAAGGTGAAGTCTTTGGGTACATGATAAAAATAAAAAAAAAATTGAAGGCGTCATGAAGACCCTCAGGGAACCGCCTATTGTGACGCATAAGGGCCACTTTTGCTGGATTAATTTCATGCAGCTCAGGCAAAGTTAATGCATTTAGGAAAAGCACATAAACATCAACATCAACATCACCATCACCATCAACATCAACATCAACATCAACATCAACATCACATCAACATCACATCAACATCAACATCAACATCAACATCTACATCAACATCAACATCAATATCAACATCAACGTCAACATCAGCATCAACATCAACATCAACATCAACATCAACATCAACATCAACATCAACATCAACATCAACATCAACATCAACATCAACATCAACATCAACATCAACATCAACATCAACATCAACATCAACATCAACATCAACATCAACATCAACATCAACATCAACATCAACATCAACATCAACATCAACATCAACATCAACATCAACATCAACATCAACATCAACATCAACATCAACATCAACATCAACATCAACATCAACATCAACATCAACATCAACATCAGCATCAACATCAACATCAACATCAACATCAACATCAACATCAACATCAACATCAACATCAACATCAACATCAACATCAACATCGACATCAACATCAACATCAACATCAACATCAACATCAACATCAACATCAACATCAACATCAACATTAACATTAACATCAACATCAACAACAACATCAAGAACAACAATAACAACAACAATACCACGGTTTTTTTCGTGGTAACCAACATTGCTCACAAACAAAATAAAAATACAATGAAACCGGATTATGAAACAGGAAAAGGACTATGACCTGAATTAGGAAATGGATTAGGACAAAAATTAAGGCACAACTAAAATACACCTTTCCGATTTGGAGATTCCGTATATTTGATTAAGTCAAGAATTTGGTCATGGATTTAAACAACAGTTTGGACATGAAATAGGTGTATAAACACCGTCATGTCAAAACCTACGGGTGTGTCTACGACACAGCCAACCCTTTTTTTCATGTCATCATTCGTTCCTTTGTTCGTTCCTTATTCACAATATTATATTTATCCTAAAATTGTCCTAAATCTTGTCCCACTGTTTTCCCAATCTTTGTTCGAAATTTAATCCTTAGTGTGTCTAAATCCTTATCTCAATTGTTGTACTTATTCTCTTCCCAATCTTATTCTAGATTGTTTTAAGTGTGCTTTTATATTTGTCCTAATCTTTGTCCTAGTCCTTTTCCCAGTTGTTGTCTGAATCTTTTTTCTTATTCTTGTCAACTCCATGCTCTAATCTTTGTCCTACCGCATCTTATTCCTGGTTCTACTCTTTGTTCAAATCCTTTTTCTTTTTCTAATTATAGAACTAACCCTTATCGAAAGTCTTGTAATAAGACTTTTCGTTATTTTAATTTTATTTTATTTTAGAATCGAATGTAATTTGTTTCTCAGGTGGCGGTCCAACATACTGAGATGTCCTTTCGTTTTCACTATCACTGACACTATCACTCATATTTAAAAAACTTCAATAAATTACTACTGGACCAATTTTACGTGAATAATAACGAAAATGCGGTATTATTTATTGAATTAATCTTGCTGAAGCTCTTAGTGTGCCGTGGCGCAGTAGGTATAGTGCGCGACCCATACGCCAGAGAACCCTAGTTCAATTCCATCTGACACAGTTCGTAAAATTTGCATCGAACGGTTCAAGCACGCTAAAGGCCGCTACAAATTAAAAGATTTAAATTGTTCAAAAATACAAAAATGTTTATTTGTTTCTCATGATAAATACATGTCATTCGATATCACAATTTCTTTATTTAACTCTTTAAAGTAATGAAAACATTGAAAAATCCAAAGAAATATTTTCCTCTTGTCGCTTAAGCCCTGTTATCGCAACAATTTTTTTAAAATTTTTGCAAACTCACTCAATATCGTTTGCCATCAGTGATTATTTACGCTATCGATATTGCGAACTAGCTATTTATAGGTTCCACTTGCCGCTAAGAATGCGACTGAGAATACATACATACATACATACAGCACAAACTTAACGATAAAAAACTTGTTATCAAAAGTCAAATGAAATAAGTTCTCTTAAATATTTAGAAACAAATAAACACAACAAAGGAATTTATTTCATTCCATTACCATTCCATAGCGTGTTACATTTATCAGCAGCAATTAAGCATCTATCGATTGCTGTTCAATCGACTTTTAATTACTAATGACAAAAAAAAACATTTATTTTTTTAACGATTTACTTAATTTAACCAGCTTTTTATTTTTTAAGTTGATTGAGTGCGTAGCTAAAAGTGACAATAAATAAAAAATGTTTACATTTCGGCACCGAATTCATGAATGAGCGGCATAAAATTAATTGAAATGTTTTTTTTTTGCGGCTTATATGCTGCGGTCTTCATTATCTCGCCTGGTTGATTTAACATTTTTATTTGTTAAAAAATTGTTTAATTATGTGTTGAACTCATAAGGTGTGCATTTAAAGTAATAATCGGCTTTTAATGGGCACCTCCTTCTAAAAATTATAATATTTGATAGAGAGCTTAAAGCTTAAAAAAAATAATGATTGATATTCAACAGGGGGGAAAATATAAAAACTACAAAAAATATCAAAAAATCTCGTGTTAATTTCAAGCAGACATAAAATTAAGCTTACGAAATGATGAAGTGTGAAATTGACTTAATGAATATGAAGTTGAATATACATCAACTTCAAATTAAAACAAAAATCAGCATGATTTTGCATTTTAAATTTGCTTAATTTTTCAATTTATTAAAGATCGGCAATTAACGGATAGTTAAAAAATGTGAGGTGAGCAGTTTGGAGATTCCGTCAATGAGGTTAGATTTAATTGATTTTAACCTCAGAGACAAATTCACTTGTCCCTGAGGTTAACTTGTCAAAACTTAACCCCATGTCAGATAAAATATTTCAGCATTGTGTCCACGTTCTAAAATCCAAGTACGAAATTTTACATAATCTGTAAGAAAAAAACAGTGAGCCGGCGCAAATTCGTTCCAAATCGAAAAAAGACGGGCAAAACCTTATTTTTAAAGATGTTTGAAAAATATTTTTCACTTTTGTATGTTTTGTATGAGTCACCACATATGTATTCCCTTGTAAAAAGCATCATAGGTATTGTTTGAAATTTTGACTTTGTATAGATAGTCAAAAAAGTTGTCTACCGTTAAAAAATAATTTTTAGAAAACACCCCCCACCGCCGTCTGAACGGACCAAAAGTGCCAAATGTGCAGAAAAGTTTTTCAATAATATTGGAAAAATATTGGAATAATAATATTAAAAATTTTGCATAAAATGGAAAATGTACATACAGTGTTTTTTTAATTTTGAACATAAAAACCACTTGAAAGTTTAATTTTTTTTTAAACATGATTTATCTTGGAATAAGAACTCGAACGCTGAATTCGAAAAGGAGCACAAAAGCTATCTCACTGAGGTCAAGGATATAATTTGCTGTTGAAGATGGTCAGTGAATCGCGCTTTTATATTAAACGGCAAGCGCTGCAACGTAAAGACTTAAAAGCTGCGCATTGGCATGGCTTAACCCTAGATGGCACTTTTTCATTCAATCGATGATCCGTATTTTGACGTGACGAAGTTACGTTTTACCGACCAGGTTTCCAAAAAAGTTGAAAAATGGCGCTGGATTGAATTGTTACTCGCTGAGTATAAGAGCTATGATTAAAATAAGGGTAAGACCGTAAAGGTTAATTCTTTCACTTCATTATAAAAACAAAACAAAAATTTAAAAGCCATCAGGACGCGGTGGGAACTGCTTAAGCAACGAAACTGAAATTTTGTTACATGGAATTATTACTCGCTAAGTATAAGCGCTAGGATTACTAAAAACTTTTTAACAAAAAAAAAAAACCAACTTCAAAATCACTACAAAGTAAAAAATTATTTTAAATAACTTTTCGCATTAATTTCTTGGTCAAATTTTAAAAGTTATTTATTTGTATTATAATGTTAGAAATGTTATCATTTTATTTTTTTCTATTTTGTTTTATTATCATCAATATATTTATTGCTTTATGAACATAAAAGCTCTGAAGTTGGCGCTAATCTTTGACACACAATCATGATATTTTACCATCCCTGCACTATTTCAAACTTTTTTTATTTGATACTATAGAATTTCTATAAAATTTCAAACATGAAACTTTGTTCTTAAAAAATTTGTTTTATTAATTCCTGATAATTTGTTGGGTATTTTCCATTTCTGTTTTACAGTTTTTATTAAAGTGCCACGCCCTTTCTCTAATCCCGCCCCCTTTATTTACCGTATAATGATTCTACCTAGTCCTGTGCCAATTTTCAGTTCCCAAGTGTCAATATTATCCGATATATAGTACTTTCCTTAAAGTACCACACCCCATGTACAATCCCGCCCACTTTTGTAATGATTCTACCTACCGACGTACTTGCATACCAAATATAAGTACCCTAGTGTCAATATTAACTGAGATATAGTATTTTTTTAATATTGCCACACCCCTTTGTTGAATAACGCCCACTTAAAAGACCATAATTTGAAGTAACTGTGCCTACCCATGTACCAAATTTCATTACCCTAGTGTCAATATTATTCGATATATAGTGTGTTTACAATATTGCCACACCCCATTGTCGAATAACGCCCACTTTCCTTACAGTAATTTTTAAAAACTGTGTCTACACCTGTACTAAACTTTATTACCCTAGTGTCAATACTATTTGAGATACAGTGTTTTTCTAATATGACCACACCCTTTTTTCAAATAACGCCCACTTTATTGACCCTAATTTGTAATAATTCTGCCTACCCCAGTATTTTTACTGTAAATTTCAGTACCCTAGTGTCAATATTAACTGAAATACAGTGTTTTTATAATAGTGACACGCCCATTTGTCGAATATCGACCAAATTTTTAGAAAAGGACCTCCGCGTTTATGGTATCTATCTGTTGACAAAAAATGACGGAAATCGGGCAAGATATTTAGAAGTTATCGATGTACATACATTTAAAAAAAAAAAAAAAAAACGGACAAACCAACTAACTTGAGAACCTCCTCCTTTTTGAAGTCGGTTAAAAATATGAACCAATAAAGGCCTGTTCTAATCCCTCACAACAAAATTAGACAAAAAATTTCTGACGTCATGGAGACACAGAGAGAGCCGCTCAAAGATCGAAACTCTGTGACTACTGGCGTAACGGTAAATTTTAAGGAACAAAATGAAGGTGAAGTCTTTGGGTACATGATAAAAATAAAAAAAAAATTGAAGGCGTCATGAAGACCCTCAGGGAACCGCCTTATGTGACGCATAAGGGTCACTTTTGCTGGATTAATTTCATGCAGCTCAGGCAAAGTTAATGCATTTAGGAAAAGCACATAAACATCAACATCAACATCAACATCAACATCACCATCACCATCAACATCAACATCAACATCTACATCAACATCAACATCAATATCAACATCAACATCAAAAACAACAACAACATCAAGAACAACAATAACAATAACAATACCACGGTTTTTTTCGTGGTAACCAACATTTCTCAGAAACAAAATAATAATACAATGAAACCGCATTATGAAACAGGAAAATAACTATGACCTGAATTAGGAAATGGATTAGGACAAAAATTCCGTATATTTGATTAAGTCAAGAATTTGGTCATGGATTAAAACAACAGTTTGGACATGGAATAGGTGTATAAACACCGTCATGTCAAAACCTACGGGTGTGTCCACGACACAGCCAACCCTTTTTTTTCATGTCATCATTCGTTCTTTGTTCGTTCCTTATTCACAATATTATATTTATCCTAAAATTGTCCTAAATCTTGTCCCACTGTTTTCTCAATCTTTGTTCGAAATTTAATCCTTAGTGTGTCTAAATCCTTATCTCAATTCTTGTACTTATTCTCTTCCCAATCTTATTCTAGATTGTTTTAAGTGTGCCTTTATCTTTGTCCTAATCTTTGTCCTAGTCCTTTTCCCAGTTCTTGTCTGAATCTTTTTTCTTATTCTTGTCAACTCCATGCTCTAATCTTTGTCCTACCCCATCTTATTCCTGGTTCTACTCTTTGTTCAAATCCTTTTCCTTCTTCTTTTTCTAATTATAGAACTAACCCTTATCTAAAGTCTTGTAATAAGACTTTTCCTTATTTTAATTTTATTTTATTTTAGAATCGAATGTAATTTGTTTCTCAGGTGGCGGTCTAACATACTGAGATGTCCTTTCGTTTTCACTATCACTGACACTATCACTCATATTTAAAAAACTTCAATAAATTACTACTGGACCAATTTTACGCGAATAATAACGAAAATGCGGTATTATTTATTGTATTAATCTTGCTGAAGCTCTTAGTGTGCCGTGGCGCAGTAGGTAGAGTGCGCGACCCATACGCCAGAGAAACCTGGTTCAATTCCATCTGACACAGTTCGTAAAATTTGCATCGAACGGTTCAAGCACGCTAAAGGCCGCCACAAATTAAAAGATTTAAATTGTTCAAAAATACAAAAATGTTTATTTAATTCTCATGATAAATACATGTCATTCGATATCACAATTTCTTTATTTAACTCTTTAAAGTAATGAAAACATTGAAAAATCCAAAGAAATATTTTCCTCTTGTCGCTTAAGCCCTGTTATCGCAACAATTTTTTTAAAATTTTTGCAAACTCACTCAGTATCGTTTGCCATCAGTGATTATTAACGCTATCGATATTGCGAACTAGCTATTTATAGGTTCCACTTGCCGCTAAGAATGCGACTGAGAATACATACAAATATACAGCACAAACTTAACGATAAAATGCATGTTATCAAAAGTCAAATGAAATAAGTTCTCTTAAATATTTAGAAACAAATAAACACAACAAAGGAATTTATTTCATTCCATAACCATTCCATAGCGTGTTACATTTATCAGCAGCAATTAAGCATCTATCGATTGCTGTTCAATCGACTTTTAATTACTAATGACAAAAAAAAACATTTCTTTTTTTAACGATTTACTTAATTTAACCAGCTTTTTATTTTTTAAGTTGATTGAGTGCGTAGCTAAAAGTGACAATAAATAAAAAATGTTTACATTTCGGCACCGAATTCATGAATGAGCGGCATAAAATTAATTGAAATGTTTTTTTTTTGCGGCTTATATGCTGCGGTCTTCATTATCTCGCCTGGTTGATTTAACATTTTTATTTGTTAAAAAATTGTTTAATTATGTGTTGAACTCATTAGGTGTGCATTAAAAGTAATAATCGGCTTTTAATGGGCACCTCCTTCTAAAAATTATAATATTTGATAGAGAGCTTAAAGCTTAAAAAAAATAATGATTGATATTCAACAGGGGGAAAAATATAAAAACTACAAAAAATATCAAAAAATCTCGTGTTAATTTCAAGCAGACATAAAATTAAGCTTACGAAATGATGAAGTGTGAAATTGACTTAATGAATACATCAACTTCAAATTAAAACAAAAATCAGCATGATTTTGCATTTTAAATTTGCTTAATTTTTCAATTTATTAAAGATCGGCAATTAACGGATAGTTAAAAAATGTTAGGTGAGCAGTTTGGAGATTCCGTCAATGAGGTTAGATTTAATTGATTTTAACCTCAGAGACAAATTCATTGAGTCATATAATTTCAACGAAAAGAATACCAAAAAAAAGTTTTAATAAAATAAAAAACTCAACAAAAATTTAAATATTTTATGACTAAAGAAGACATATTTTGGAAAATTTTATAAATTTTAAGGTTAATATTATTTTGATAAGGTTTTTCTTATGGGAGTTAAGGAAGGAGAACGAAGTCTTTTTACCGTGTAGAAAATTATGGGTTCAAGTTCCGGTCACTACTATGGAGATCTAATTACGCTATCATTTGTACTATCGAGACCACAACATCATTGTTGTATCTCCTGAAAGTTTTTTTTTTAATTTTCTCGAAAGTGATTTCATTCCTTTTTATTTCATTTTTGTCCGGACAATAGTTTTTGAGCCTAATTGTGAGCCTAATACTTTTCACTGAAGAATAAATTATACAGGAATATCCATTGAAATCATAATATAATATCTCGATAAACTGTTCATAAACTTTACTAAAAAAGTTTTATCATCGACTCTAACTTGATAAATAGATCCTTCTGAAACATAAAAAAAACTTTCAAAACAAAGTTTAGTTAATCCATTTAAACATTTATAATTATTTATATACAGACGGGATGACTCATAGAAGTGGCCATGAATCACGCAAAGTCTAAGAGGAATGTTAAGGATTATTTTTATCCGAAGCGGAGCCTTTTCAAAAACTTCACAGCAATCAATTTAGTTTTTATTTCTTTTTGGTTAAGCCATTGACCAAATATTGGTCTTGGTCTCAGTTCAAAAATTTGATTAAATTTCAGGTGTAGTAAAAAGAAATCTATTATTTTTGCATGAAATATAAGACTTTATTTATCATAGTTATAATGATCTGATTTAAGTCAAATATGCACCGTTTGGATTGACTAGTAGTTGCCATTTTGAAGGTAATTTCATTATGCCTCTCTTATAATAACCCTCGTCCCTATTGGCAATGAACTGAGAGAGTCGATTTTCACATGCTTCCCTTGAGGCCAAGTTCTCACCAGTAAAATCATTTGCCATAGACAGGAACAGATGGTAATCACTTGGTGCCAGGTCCGGTCTATAAGGTGGATGCATAAGAACCTACCAACCAAGCTCCCTTAGCTTCTGGCGAGTCACTATCGATGTGTGTGGCCTGGCGTTGTCCTGTTGGAACACAATTCCTCTCCTATTGGCCAAAGCCGACCGCTTCTGGACGATTGCTTCCTTCAGACGGTCCAATTGTTGACAGTACAGGGCCGAATTAAGAGTTTTGCCGTAAGGGAGCAGCTCATAGTAGATGACTCCCTGCCAATCTCACCAAACACACAGCAAAACCTTCCTGGCCGTCAATCCGGCCTTGACCACCGTTTGTGCCGGCTCACCGCGATTCGACCACGACCGTTTTCGCTTGACGTTGTCGTTAGTGACCCACTTTTCACCAGTCACCATCCGAAATGGGTCGATGTTGTTGCGATTCAGCAGCGATTCGCCGATGGAAAATCGGTCCATGATATTTTTTTGCGTTAACTCGTGTGGTACCCATACATCGAGCTTCTTTTTGTATCCAGCCTTATTCAAGTGGTTCTAAATGGTTTTTGTGCAATGTTTAGCTCCTGTGCTTACATGACGGTTGGACTCGACGATTTCCATGATTTTATCAACGTATTCGACAATTATCGTATCTTTCTAACGCCATCTAGCGTTACCCGATCGCACTTTTACCAACCGAGTTACAGATTACTAAAGCCATCTAGTGGAAAAATAATGGATTTATTTTTACTACAATTAATAAAAGGCTTGGAAAAAGGAAAGCAAGTGAAGCATTTGTTGGATATGTTGAGATCAGCTGTAATGATCAGTGTAATCATATTGTATTATTATATTAGGTACCACCCGAGGGTGGAGTGCCGAATTCAAGTTCCAGCCAGACT